>JAJOOO010000929.1:0-36151 GCA_029582685.1 Solanum piurae
TTTCGCCAAGAACATTGTTCTTTCCAGGTATGTAAGGTTTCCCACAATGTTTGACTTGTTCATCCTCACTACATACATCTAAATTTATCCATAAAATTGTCATATCTAAAGGATTTTGTTCAATTATTTAACATGGAGGTTGTTGATTCTTTAGTGTTATGAATCTTTGGTAAAAGTTATATTTCAAAAGGGATTGTATGAAAGTTTCCATGTATTTATGTTGGGTTTGAGAATAAAAAAGAGTTTAGGAGAAATTTCCCAATTTAAAACTAATTTGGGGCCCAAATTCAAGCTTGAAAATTTGTCGGGGTTCTGGGGAGGGGCTTGGCGCAGCGCGCTATGATAGCGCCAAGGCTGAACTTCAGTTGTTTAGGCCCTGGGGCGACGCGCCAACAGTACGCCAAGGCCTGAATTCTGAAGTTCAGGCCTTGGAGCGACGCACCAGCAGTACACCAAGGAGTTGTGGACCAATATTTCATTGTTTCATCCTACACATGTTCCTTTAAGTTGTGGCTACATTTCCCTTCCTTGTATTAGCTCCTATAGGCTCCATTTACCTTTAAAAATCCCTGCATATCCTAACCACATGTCTCCGAGTACATTTAAAAATCAAAGTGAGTTTAAGAGAAAAGTTCAAGAGCTTTTATTGGGTTGATTTTGAGTTCTTGAGTTCTTGATCCTTTTTGAAACTATATTCCTAATTATTGAATTGGTATATGTTATGAATTGAGGTTCTTGAGTTGATTCATTCATGTGTATATTTCAGCATGGACCCTATGAATTGAGTATTCTTAAGATGAGTAGTATCATTGAGTTCTTAATTCTTGAGTTTTTGAGTTCTGTGTATTGAGTTTTCTATATTGTTGTTGAGATCCTTCAATTGATTCGTTCATGTCTATATTTCAGCATGAACTCTATTTTAAGTTATAAATCTTGAGAATCCTTTAAAGCCAATATTTGTGTTTTAAACAGAGTTTTTGAGGAAAGTTTAAAGAGACATTTTGAGTAAAGTTTAAGGGAACTAAGTATTCCCAAATGTATCATTTTTGCATTGAGAATAGAGAAACTTTGATTTCTAAAAAGAGTTTATGAGTTCAGAGATATTTCAGAACAGTTACCTCTTTTAAGAGGATAGTTTGAGCAATTATCTCAAACCAGAGAAAGAGTATGTTTTATACATTTGAGCAGAAGGATATATTATTGTGAGTAGTATTGAGCACTGTTATGGGGATGAGTTCAGACAACTCACATTTCTCATAAACCATGTAGCCAACTAATTGGATAAATGATCGTACTCTTTAGACGACTCCTTATTGCTTTCAAGCATAACTTAGTGGATCCACTTAGTTGAGGTGTTCTATACCCCGACAATGTATATGACAGTTCTGGCAGCGTGAGCGAGACGTTGTATCATCACATAGCTCATAGTGATGGTTGTCAGTTAGAGAATCTCCCAAATAAGAGTAAAGAGTAATTTATTGTATTTTTATATACATCCTTGAGTTAATATCTTCTATTCATGAAGCTTTAAACATTGTATCTTTTGTTATTGATTTTGTATTGAGTTGAGTTGAGTACTCTTCCAGTCTTGTCTGTTCAGTTGTATATGCTTTCAATTCTCCTTGCATGCTTGTACATTTAATGTACTGATGTCATTCGATCTGTAACTTATTATGATGCAGATACAGGTGTTCATGATCATCAAGAGGCGGTTCGTTGAGATAATTTGTCATTTAAGTTAGATTTGGTGCGCCTCTTTGCATTCCGGAGGATTTCCCCTTTTTCCCTTTCAATTTAGTATTTTTAGGGTGTTATGGGTCTTGTCCCAACATCCATGTTGAACTATAGAGGCTTCATAGATAGAAAGAGTCGAGGTGTCTCTTAGCATTTACTTCGTTTGAGTTGTTTTACAAATTATAAGTATTACTATTGAGTATTTTTTTCAGACTTTATGAGTTGAAGTATTTGAGTTTAAGGGATTTCATTATATTTTAAACCTTTTATTGCCTGAGTTAGTTTTCCCTTGTAGTCAGTCAAGATGAGGGTTCGCTTGAGGACTAGTAATGGTTCTTGAGTGTCGTCCACTTCCAGGGTGTAGGCTCGGGTCGTGACACAGATGCCCTCAGGTGTGGCTCAAGTCCATCCATGTCGTAATGACAATCAACTTATGCGTGCACCGTATCTATGGCAAGATCTTTGCACGATCAAGCAATATACCTCTCAAAACATGGTTGCATAACCTGGAAGACGTAGACCCATTTACTGGCCACCTAACTTATCGGCACATTCCTTTCGCCTTCACAAACCTAGAATCTTTCATGGATGATAACTCAACTCGCCGCATTACATGAAAACACACATACCGATAAGATTTTGATGCACTCACCATCTTCGCCTAAATTTCATTATCAAGTCCACACCTCTTGCTAACCAAGCTGCCAATATATTGCTCACAGAGTTTCAGGAAAACTGGCGATTGGTCACAATCTAGTAAATTTGAGCAATAACTATCCATTTGTCCAATATTTTAACAACACCCAAACAACATTACATGATGGTGCGACAAGCCAACCAAACATGCCTTCACATAATACCTGTAAATATAGTACCCCATTGATTGGAAGTCATCCCTCGAAGATACCTCAATCACATTTGGATGCTTCAAATGAGAATCAACTCACAGAGACAAATGCGACGTGATTCTATTTGTCGTAGGTCCTGACTGACACAGCTCAATCTAGCTTCATTGTATGCAATCAATCCTTCTCAAATAGTAGCATTGAGTTGACCAATTTTGATGAGCATGGAGAACAACTATTTTTTGTTTGACGTAGTCTATGCACGGAAGTTCCCAATTAACTCATACATTTGCAATAAAGTCACTTTGATACCACTTGTCACATGCTTATTTTCAACTGCACATCTGTGGCACATAATTTACCCATGCGGCGCCCAAATCTCCCCATAGCTTAGGGCCAGCCATTCAACTTTCCCAGGTTCCTCAGTACAATCCTTGTACCAGTGGACAGGTTAGCCCCAATACTCCCCTCACTGTGCCGCCAAACTCATGTCTAGCTATGGAACTGACATGCATTTGACCTATGTAGCACACCCTTACATGCTGGATCACTTCCATGTGCACCATGGGGTTTGGCTACAGACATACTTGTCCCGTGTCTAGACCTAAGCATCGTTGCCGCATGCATAGTCTTATCCTCAAGCTTGTTTGACTCCTCGTGCATGTGCACTTTCCTTTGTTTTGCCTAAGTAGGGAAACTTATAATCCTCGGCCTTAGCCATGCGTGTCTTCCTTTTCATGCCTTCATTTGTGTTAGGGCATAGCCCGCACATCATGCATACAAGTTCCATAGTGCAGCGTTGCCCCACGACTGCACTTCTAGTCCAACGTACCCTTTATCGCCTAGTTGAACCCTTGCTAAGCTCACAAATAGCTAACGAGGCTCACGAGTGAGTCCCTCAATTTCTCAATCGTCTAGGAGGTCTCTTTCCACCAAAAAGGACGACCTAGAGATCCCGTCGTTTCAAATAGCAAGCCTCCTGCATGTCGGGATGCCCAATGCTGGCTACCGAGCCACACGCTGCCCATAGAGCTCCCTAACTCATATGGTTACCTAGGACACTCATTTGACATGCCCAGGTTGGCCCTTGAAGTTCCCCTTCAAAGCAGCACACTTGGGTTTAATAGCTTAAGATTTTAGATGAGATGACCACACACTTCAACATGGTATTAGAGTAGGCAAAGGTCCTGAGATCGAATCTCACTGCCATCCATATCAAAAAGAAATTTCACATGCTTGACCCATGGAAAAGAATCCGGTTCGCACGTGAGGGGGAGTGTTGTATACTTAACTAATAAAAGTGTGCACTCTCTAAAATCTTAAGTTTTTAGATGAGATGGTCATACAATTCAACACAAATCTATGTGCAAAGTCTAAATGCCTACTTACTTTCCCTATATGCATAATATGGGGTCAATATTGTTTTTAGTTTTCTATGTATGCTATAATTAAGTGTATAAATATATGTAGAACTTAGTAAGTGCCATCACATTTCTGTATAGGAAAAAAATGTTTGTAAGTTAGGAAGCAAACACATAAATTTACATCAATGGTTTCTATTTGGCGAGTTCTTGCAGTAGTAGTTGCAGTGCTATACCTTGTTCAAGCATTGTACAACATATTAATGAAAAAGAAAAAGAAACTTCCTCCAGGTCCTAAAGGGTTTCCAATTATAGGAAATCTCCATATCGTATTAGGCAAAAATCTCCCTCAAACTCTTCATCATATAGCAAAAAACATGGTCCCATAATGAGTATGCGATTTGGTCTTGTTCCTGTAATTGTTGCTTCATCTCCTCATGCAGCTGAACAATTCTTGAAAAAACATGATATTACATTTGCCAGTAGACCATATAATACAGCTGCTCAATACATTGCATATGATCAAAGAGATATGGTTTTCGGAAAATATGGACATCATTGGAGAAAAATGCGAAAATTGTGCACATCAGAATTGCTTAGTAACTTCAAAATCAATTCATTTCGGTCTATGAGAAAACAAAAGCTTGGAATATTTGTGAATTTTGTTAAACAAGCAGCTTCTAATCATGTTGAGGTTGATCTTAGTGCTAAATTTGATGAAAGGGGTTTTAAAAATATAATTGAAGAGACTTTATTTATAGTGGCATCACCAAATATTGGTGAGTTCTTTCCTTTCCTGTGTTTGATTTGCATGGATTTATAGCTGGGTGATAAAGAATACTCATGTCATAATCCTTGAGTAATTTCAACCACCTCTTTTGTATGAGATTAAGCTCTTTCTGAGTAAACACATACTGAAGGCTCTTGGGATCGGTGAACACATCCACATGAACACCATAAGATAATGTCGCCATATTTTTAAAGCAAAAACTACAACAGCCAACTCTAAGTCATGGGTTAGGTAATTCTTCTCATGCATCTTCAATTATCTGGAGGCATAAGCTATAACTTTGCCATTCTACATTAGTACACAACCCAAACCAACTCTAGACGCATCACAATATACAACAAAGTCTTGCGTAACTTCTGGTAAGGTCAACGCTGGGGTAGTCGTCAACCTCTTTTTCAATTCCTGAAAGCTTTTCTCACAAGCTTCAGACCATTGAAACTTCACTATTTTCTGAATCAACTTGGTCAAAGGGGATAAAATAGACGAGAACCCCTCTACGAACCTTCTATAATATTCAGCCAAACCCAAGAAACTCTTAATATCATATGGAGATGTGGGTCTAGGCCAATTCTACACTGCCTCTATCTTTTGGGTATCAACTCTAATTCCATCACCGGAAATTATGTGGCCCAAGAACGCCACAGACTCAAGCCAAAACTCACATTTAGAGAACTTAGCGTATAACTCATTATCTTTCAAAGTCTGAAGAACTATTCTGAGATGGCTAGCATGATCTTCTTCATTCCTTGAATAGATTAGTATGTCATCAATGAAGACGATAACAAACATATTTAAGTAAGGTTTGAAAACTCTATTCATGAGGTCCATGAATGTTGCAGGTGCATTGGTCAAACTGAACGACATGACCAAAAACTCATAGTGACCATAACATGTCCTGAATGTTGTCTTAGGAATATCATATTCCCTAACTTTCAATTGATGGTAGCTAGATCTGAGGTCTATCTTAGAAAAATATGAAGCACCCTGAAGCTAATCGAAAAGATCATCAATTCTTGGAAGAGGATACTTGTTCTTGATGGTAACCTTGTTCAACTGGCGATAATCTATACACATTCTAAGGGAACCATCCTTCTTTCTCACAAATAAGACTGGAGCGCCCCAAGGTGAGATACTTGGTCGAATAAAACCTTTCTCTAAAAGATCTTTCAACTGCTCTTTTAACTCTTTCAACTCTGCTGGTTCCATTCTATATGGCAGAATAGAGATAGGACGAGTATCTAGAAGAACATTTATACCGAAGTCTATCTCTCTCATGAGGGACTTTGGGTAGATCATCTGGAAAAACTTCTGGAAACTCTCTTACTATAGGAACTGACTGAATAAGAGGTATCTCAACACTAGAGTCATTAACTCGGACTAAGTGATAGACACACCCCTTGGAAACTAACTTTCTTGCCTTAAGGTACGAAATAAAACTTCCCTTAGGCACTGCTGAACTACTTTTCCACTCTAAGACTGGCTCATTAGGAATTTGGAACATGACAACTCGAGTTCTACAATCAATGGAGGCATAACAGGCATGAAGTCAGTCCATACCTAGAATGACATCAAAATCTACCATGTCCAACTCAATTAAATCAGCCATGGTATCTTTGTGATTGATGAAAATGACACAATCACGATATACTCGCTCAGCTAGAATAGACTCCCCAACATGTGTAGAAATACAAAAGGGTTCAGAGATTTTCTCAGGAGTAACATCAAACTTATTTGCAACATAAGGGGTTACAAAAGATAAACTTGCTCCTGGGTCTAGCAAAGCATAAACATCAAAAGTAAAGACTTTGATCATACCAGTGACAACATCTGGAGAGTTCTCTTGCTCTTGGCGACTAGTGATCGCATAAAGGCGGTTTGCTCCTCCGCCCGTACTGGATGTAGCTCCTCTAGGTACAGCCCCGTCTGGTGGTGCAACTGATGAAGATTGGGCTCTATTGCCCTGATTTCCACTACCTTGCCTGTTCTTAGGGCACTCCTTCATGAAGTGACCCTCTTGTCCACACTTGAAACAACCTGACTGGCCATCACGACACTTACCTGGGTGGGTTCTACCACACCTAGCACATGCAGGAGCCAAGTTACCCCCTTGTGCCACACTACCCTGAGACTGCGCAGGTCTAGCTCTGAAGTTCTGCGAATTCTGACCATTATACTCACCTTTTTTTCTGGATGCAGGTGTTCTAGCAGATGATGGAGCTGGTCCATTTTTCTTTTGTTGAAAGGATGAACGGTTCACGTTACTTTTCTGCTGTCCGGACTCATTTCCTGTCTTAGCCTTCTTGTTTCTAAACTCCTCTCTATCCCTCATCTTCTCTTCTTCTACCTGCTGCACATAGACCATCAACCTTGATATATCCATGTCCCCAATTAGCATCGCTGCCCTGCCCTCCTTGCTTGATAGATGATACAACCCAGTAACAAACAGACTTATTCTACTCCTCATATCCGTAACCATCTCCGGAGCATAACGGGATAGTTGGGTGAACTTCAACCCATACTCATGAACACTCAAGGAATCCTTCTTAAGGGTAAGAAATTCTTGTACCTTAGCCTCTTTCAGTTCTCGGGGAAAGAAACGCCCCAAGAAGGCCTCCTCAAAACATGTCCAACTCGCAGGTGGTGCATCATCAGCTCTACCCTCTTTCCAGTGGTCAAACCAAGTCCTAGCAACATTCTTCAACAAAACTCTCTGGATCCTCAATAGTGCTTGAACCCGTGAAACTTGGAGGATTCATCCTCAAGAACTCTTGGATCCTCAAAGTATCAGTCATTTCATGTCTAGCTCCTCTTTATTGCCCATCTTGGTTGGTCACAACTTGGCTCAACATCTGGATAGCCTCACGGAACTCAGCATTGGTAACCTCTCCTTGGGGATGCACTTCAGATGTATTGGGTACCCCTTGCTCCTCAACATTCCTCCTAGTAGGACGACCTCTGACAGCTCTTCGTGGAGGCATGATTATCTGAAAACACGCGCAAGCACGAATTAGAAGGAAACTTTTTAGAGATCAAACTCTAACGCATGAATATGAGTGTGACAGAAGTGAGATAATTTTCCTAAGTGTTGCAGCCTCCTAATTATAGATGTGGTGCGCTTTACACCGATAATTAGGAATCTACAGACACGGCTTCATAGACTCCCTAGAACTCTTAAACTCTGTGCTATGATACCAAGTTTGTCACGCCCCGAGCATACATCGCGGACGTGGCTGGCACTTGAGAACCATTGTTGGCCCCAAGTGAACCCTTGGCCTGACTTACTTACTCAACGGAATACTCTGAGCATTATTACAATGCTCAAATGTACCTATTCAATTGTTTAATAAAATAACTTAAAATGTTTAAAAGTCAACATTCAACTTGGCCAAACTGGCAACTCAAGTCTTAACATATGAAATGATAATGTAAAGACCACTGATCTACTAACTATCTATGAAGCCTCTAAAACAAAGAGGGATGTCGGGACAGGACCCCCGATCATCTTAACTTAACAACTGAAAACTAGAAAGCAAATGATAAAAGAGTCCTTCGAAATGCAATGAGGCTCACCAACTGACTCTGAGTGTTCAACCTAATCTACAAGGCGCTGGATGTTGATCCTGGTTACCTGTGTCTACATCATAAGACGATGCAGGCCAACTGGCATCAGTACATTGAATGTACGAGTATGCGAGTTGGAATGCTCAACACAATTTAAGCTTGAAAAGGATCTGAAAGGAACACTTACCTTGACTTTACTCAACTCCTGAATAACTTAACTCAATATAAAGCAATAAACATATGCAATATATAGAAAGCTTGTAAAACAGTGGAAAACAACCTAGTTCGTTAAAGAAAATGCAATAACAAACTCAACTTTACTCATATAATAAAGTAATATAGTTTATGTGGGAGTTTCTCTAACCGACAACCACCACTATGAGCCTAAGTGGTGATACATCGTCTTGCCCACGCTGCCAGAACTGTCATATACTTTGTCGTCATATAGAACACTTAACTAAGTGGATCCACTAGTCTATGTTAAAAGCATCTTAAGGACTCGTCTAAAAAGTATGATCCTTTAATACCCATGATGGCTACATGGTTTATGGAGACTTGAGCTAATATGAACTCGCATCCCCATATCGGTGCTCAATACTACTCCCAAAATATACTTAGCTCATATGTTTTTAAAACAAATTTCTTTCTTTGTTTTGAGATAATTACTCAAAACTTAGCTTAAAAGCTCTTTTTTGGGGATTTCTACTCTTTTTCAGCATTTTTAGCCTTTCTTTCATGTATTTATCCTTGCCTTGTCATTTAGCCTTCATAGCTGCAAATCATCAAAATATCATCAGAATAGAACACAGTTAGGCATTGAGGACACTAATTATTGAACTAAAAAAGCCTCAAATGAATGTAAATCTACCATTCATCACACATTAGAAAGTTGTTAAGAGAATCTTGAGATACTTAAGATGCACTGCTAATTACAAATTATGTTATGAAGAGAGTGACTCACAACTGGTGGGTTACTCCGATGCTGATGGGAAAGGAGAATTGGATGAAAGGAAGTCTATTTCTAGTTATGTGTTTTTTGTTAATAATGGTATCATTTCGTTAGGGTAGAAAGAAAGAAATATGTATAGCTTTATCAACTATGAAAGCAGAGTTCATTGCATGTTTTACAATAATACAACAAGTTGTGTGGCTAAAGAGATTCATGAAACACCTAGGGATCATTGGTAGGTCGATGGATCCAGTGCAAATCTTTTGTGATAGCCAAGCAACAATGGCTTATACTAAAGACCCTAAGTATCATAGTAAGATTAAGCATATAAATACAAAGTATAATTTTGTCAGAAAATCACTTTATAGTACATTTCTACACACAAGATGGTAGTGATCCCTTAACAAAGCTAATACTTAGATATGTGTTTGTTTAACATGTGAAATATCTAGGATAACGCATGATGTGGAACGATATATTTCCTTATTTGAACATCTTGATCAAGATGTGTGGATATTTCTTTTTAAAAGACTGCACATATTTTTTTCATGATTATTTCATACATTATTATTGATTAGCACATTCAGAATACTAGAGTATGTCATACAAGTTGAGAAGTGAAATCATAGGCTTCAAGCAAAGGGGAGGAGAAAACATTTATCAAGCTTGAGACAGGTTTAAACAATTGCTAATCGCGTGTCCATATCATTATTAAGCCAAGCAGGTACTGGTTCACACATTCATAGAGGCCTGGAGCATAATACAAAAGTAATTCTAAACTTTGTTGCAGGTGGACAAGCCCTAGAGAAGACATATGATGAGTTGTTCGAGCTTTTAAACAAACTGTCATAAAGTAACCCAAAATGGAATGGAGATGTATCAAGAACTGTGGTACAAAAGGTTGTTGGAATGTTAGAACTGGATCTCATAACTGCACTGACTGTAAACATAGTTGCTTGGCAAAACCATATAACAACGCAAATCAATAAGCTCACACTGGGGCAACACATGGGGAAAATAAAGGTAGTATAACAACCCTAAGGATAGTGCAAAGTTTGCGGTAATAGAGAGCACATGACTGAATACTGCGAGTCAAATTCAGATTTGGCTAACTATGATGGGGATGCACAAAGAGGTGGAGGAATACAAAATTATGAAAACACATATAACCTAAGCTGGAGAAATCACCCAAACTTCTCATGGGGGTAATCAAAATCAAAATCAGGCTCATGAGAAAAATCAATACCGATCGCAAGGAAATGGGCAACACGGTGGCCAACAAAGAACCATGTCTAATGAGGAGATGTTTAAGAAGATGATGAGAGAGTTAGCAAAAACCAATGTGAATGTGGGTAAGTTTGCAGCAGAGTTGAACAACCAATTGTCCACCCAAAATTTGGAAAGGCAGCTTGCATAATTTGCTAGTGCTCAAAATTCATACCCACAAGGAGGTATACCGAGCAATATGACCCAAATCCAAGGCAAGTGCATGGTGTGGGTACCCGTAGTGGGCTGTAGTTAGAATAACTATCTCCAAATAAGAGAAATACTGAAGTAGTGAGTGGAAAAAAACAAGGAGAGGTTGGTCATAGTTCGAATGACAAGAGGGTTGCACCTCAAGTGAAACCACCTCCTTCTTTCCCACAAAAATTCAAGAAGCAGAGCGAAGATGAATGCTTTGGTAAGTTTCTCTCTCTCCTTAAACAAGTTCACGTTAATCTACCTCTGGTTGATATTTTGCAGGGAATCCCTAAATACGCTAAATATGTATAGGAGATGGTGACAAATAAGAGGAGGTTGACTAAGTATGAGACGGTAGCACTTACTGAAGAGTGCAGTTCCAGAATATAGAATAGGTTGCCCACCAAGTTGAAATATCCGGGTAATTTCATGGTGTAAACTACAATTTGGCAAAGTGTTCATCTCGTGGGTTATGTGATTTAGGTTCAAGTAAAAATCTCATGCTTACATCCTTGTATCAAAAGTTGAGGTTGTAAGTAGGATCAGACTTAGCTAATAGATAAAAGTAGAAAGATATTTTTTTTACCCTTTTCTCTTTTTAAAAGCACTTTAAAAAAAATACTTATTAAAATAAGTTAATTTTAGAAATTTAACCAAACATGATATTAATAATGTACAAAAACGATTCAAGTTTAGCATTATCAAGAAGTGAGACCGACGGTATTAACAAAAATCAATCCAAACTAGTTTATCAAGTTTCTTGATTGAGATTATAATTTTATAAAAATGAATTCTTTCAAAATAAATTTGCATTTTGATGAAAGCAACTATTAGTACCTAATTTTTAGTCAAATTGTGTGAAACATTTTTTGCAATGCCGCAAAAATAATAATGCAACCTTGAATTGAAAGGATGGAGCCCAATAGAGCCTAGACGAGAAACTGAGGCTGTTTTGCAGACAGTAACGGTTGTTTTATCTCTACCTTATTTGATCAATGCTAAAATTCATCCCAGTTATGTAATTGTACTAGAAATATTTAGCTTCGGGTGTTGTATCGTCTATGTAGGCATCAATCTTCGACTCAAAAAGCAAGCAAAAGGCAGTATGCATTCTAGATTTCAGTATAATATCCAAAAAAAACAGTTAATATTGAAATCTAAGGCTTTAAAAAAAATCGTACTTTGACCTGGATCCAGACATTATTTTTGCACTCCAGAATCTCGAAAGAACAAGCAAATACAGAAACTAAAGCTCATCTTGAACATGTGATCGCGAAGAATTCCCATGTTATCACTTGCACATGCCAAATCTTATTATCCCTCTGCTAAGATATGGAATCATTTATAATCTTGGGTGATTATTCTGGGCCGGTTGGCTGCTGCTGTGTGATACAATGTATATTTCCACCTGCCAGTACAATTTCCGTAGCACCTTCAATTCCTACAACCTGCACCAATCATATATTCAAAATTGAGTTCTGGAGGAAAAAATCAGATTTTATAACTGAAGCGGGACGAAATATTGGGTGCAAGAATGAGTTAAAGCATGATTTTTTTCTTTCCATCACAGTATCAGACTGCAATTGATCAAGTCATTTCATCGAATATTTCATGACCATAGTGGTTAAGAAAAAAGCTCACATATTTAGCATCTCTCAATTACAATGCCAAATCAGTGGGTGCTAAATGATATTGGAACTATGTGCATGTACGAGGAGTAGGTTTAACGATTACTAAACTATGTGGATGCATGAGCACATCAATAGTCATCATTTATAATCATATGCGTGGTCTTGTTTGTTCCTTTCTTTTTTCAATGGATTCTTCTGTCTAACATCCAAGTTTCTTGAAGGAATCTTTCTCATGACTTTATTATTATTGTCTTTGATCATTCTAGGTCATGAAAAGCAATATTTACTGCAAAGGGTTGCCTGGTAACTTTTTTATACTGGTCTTTCCATTATGTTCAATAACTACTGACTCTTGCAAATAGCAACCAGATCAAGTTCCTTGCTTACCTCATGATTTGGAAATGCCAGTGAGAGGACTCTAATAGCTTCTTCATCCCATTTTTTATCCCCAAATTGCGGAGTAATAATTGCACCATTAGCAATGTAGAAGTTTACATAAGAAGCAGCAAGCCTTGTACCTGAAGGCCTAGGTTTAGCTTCACCATCCTGTAAAAGACAATAGTAGGATGAGATCAGAATGATAGACTCCCAAAAAAGAACCGAGAAAGATGCTTGATTTTCTACTTACGGATAGTAGTTTCTCAAGAAAGTAGAATGGTGAAGCTAGAAAAGTGCTTGGGGGGACTTTGGAGTTTGGAAAGATTACTATTGCATGAGATCTATAACGTCACTAATATATTGTTCCTCAAGATATAATTTAGTTTCAAAGGATCGTGTTTTTCAAAAAGACATAGGTGTGCATCCCCTGAATCATGGATATTTCATTCAAGCAGTCGTTACAGAAGGTCAAGTTACATTCTGCTTTTCACAGAACATGACCAAGAAGTCTGTCAAAAGCTTGGAATTAAAAGGCCACACAATTTCTCTAGGGACTTCATCTTTTGAGTCGATGCAGTGATGTAAAAGGATAGTTGTTTCAATTAATTTATACACAGAGATTTATGATTACTGTTCTGTGAGCAAAAGGAAAGTTACATTTCAACAGAGAGGAAGACGACGACAACAACACACCCAGTGTAATCAACAGAAAGGAAGACAACGTCATAGAAAAAACAAATGTAATCCATATTTAGTGATCTTTGATCCAAAATTTCAACTGATGAAAACCATCCTACCCATGAATGTGTTGCATATAAATAGAAAAAGAAAAGAGAATTAAATCATCATTTCTATATCATATTAACAAATTCTACCAAACATTGACTTGAGAGTCATTGATCTTTTTAGACAACTCTGCAATTTATCTTTTTTCTTTTTATTTTATGAATGACAGTTGTAGAATATTACCAAAAAGGTACCAAAAACATTACCTGAACTATTCCAGCTGCTTCCTCATCTGTCATATAGAGTGGCCCAGGTACATGGAGTTTGATCACTTGTATTTTTCTACCACTGGCATCAGAAGTATTTTCAAGAATAGAGAGTGCTTCAAAGGATCTTTCATACTGTTCATCAGATAGATCATCAGTCCAAGACAACAAAACAACACCAGGTTTCACAAAACAGCACATGTTGTCGATATGACCATTTGTATCCTCATCACCTGCAACGTCAACAGTAAACTAAAACCTAACTATTCACTTCTCTATGATTATTTTGGAAAAAAATAGAAAAATAAAGGGAAACATCATCAAGGTCCAGTGCATAAATTTTGAAAGATAAACAATAAAACCGTGAACTCATTGAACAGTTAACATCCTAATAAGTTATTTGAAAACGACACTTAAACTCTCTAATAAGAAATTTTTTATAGGTTAATAGCCTCCAAGTAACTAATAAAATTTTAATATACCAACTTTATTCCGATTATTAAAATTAATATTCTTTTATGTAGGTCCCTTTGGATTGTTCATTAGAGAAAAAAATTGAATGTGATTCTGCATTGTCATTAAAATATAAAGTATTTTAGATTATTAAAGGGTATTTTGATCCTGCAATAACGTTATAACCGACTCAGTATTCAATTCTCTTCTTATCTTTCCTTCAACTAATTTCTTCTTCGCAAATATGAAAACAACATAGATATATCAAGTTTTAAAGACTTCTTTGTAATGAAATCCTTATAATTGGCTCAGACTTAAAGGTCAATACCATTAAGTTAGCTAATTTTGTACTTTAACATTTCCAGGGAGGTTCTTTGGAGATGCCCGGAGGCTAGAGGTGTACATGTGGTGTACACTAGGACGATTAAGGACATGTACGATGGAGTCAAGACCCAGGTAAGGACAGGCAGACACGCAGAGCACTTCCCAGTTGTGATGGGGTTGCACCAGTGATGATCTCTTAGCCCATTTTTATTTGCTTGTTAATGGATGAATTGACGCGGCAAATCCAATGTGCGGTGCCATAATGTATGTTATTTGCAGAGGATATAGTTCCGATTGATGAGGCTCGTGGCAAAGTTAACCTAAGTTGCGGGGACTCTTCACTTTCGATGCTGCACCCGTGTCGGATTCTCCAAAAATACACTACTTTTGGCAAATCCAACACGCACCCCTTGACATTTGTGAAGAGTCCAAGCAACACAGAAGTTAACGCTAAGTTGGAAGTTTGGAGACGGACTCTGGAGTTTAAGGGATTCAAGTTGAGCAAGACCAAGACAGAATATTTGGCGTGCAAGTTCAGTGATGAATCGCATGAACCTAGCATGGAAATGAGGCTTCATATCCCGACAATCCAAAAGAGATGAAGTTTTAAGTATCTTGGATCTATTACCAAGGATAGAGGAGATCGATGATGTCACACATTGTATTGGTGTAGGAATTGCAAGATTCTCACGGCTGTTTTGTC
Source organism: Solanum piurae (assembly GCA_029582685.1). Taxonomy (NCBI): domain Eukaryota; kingdom Viridiplantae; phylum Streptophyta; class Magnoliopsida; order Solanales; family Solanaceae; genus Solanum; species Solanum piurae. The sequence continues at coordinate 15,183 of JAJOOO010000929.1, forward strand.
TTATTCAAAAATGAGAATGGATGCACATCATACTAATGACACAACCAAGGATTGAACTTTGTTAAATCCAACACTACCACATGAAAGCATGGAATTTTGCAGGTCAAGGACACAATTTGACTAATATTAACTATGTGCACAGGAAAATATAAGTTCATGAGCAGAATGAATACCAAGCAACCCTCGAGGCAGCCAAATAATCTTCCTGACTCCAAGATATGCTTTTAGTTCATTCTCAATCTGTTCCTTAGACAAATGGGGATTCCTGTTTTTGTTCAGGAGGCACTCTTCTGTTGTGAGACAAGTCCCTGAAGAGAGGATAAAAGAGGATAAGATAGCATGTTCTTTGCATCTAAACAACAATCACTAGATCGGTATATGAATTCAGAATACATACAATATGAGATTCAAGGAAAACAGATAAAGACACCCCATGGAACTGATAAACGCCTAAGTAGATGAAAGTAAATTACCAGCAGAACCTTCAACTCTTTTTTTCAGCATTCTAAATTCAATATGTTGGCACATTCAGTACCTTATATTACTAGCTATAAAATTTAAGATGTCATAGTTCAAGAATTAATAATTAAGTTTTGTAACGGAGAAGCTATGACGTGGTTTTTGGCTTCCATACTTTACTTGCTTAATATCTTACAGGCAGATAATCGGGAGTTTGTCTATGACTGGAGTTTCATAAATAGATCACAGCTACCGAAATCAACTCTCTGAAATGGAGAAGAGACTCGTTTTCAAACTATAAGGAAATCAGAAAATAAATAAAATGTATCTACCTTCTCCATCAACATGAATGCTTCCACCTTCAAGAATCATAGACTGTGGAAACCTTGGGAGCTTTTCAATTGCCAAAATCTAAGCAAAAGAACAGAATGGTTAACTCAATGGAGGTTTATCTAATGACCAATAATGTACTATCAACAAGACACATTTGCAGCATTTACAGTTTGCAGACCTTTCTTGCAACAAGAAGGTCAAGATTCCAGTCTTTGTAACAGCCCTCATCAACACCTATATATTTCAAATATCACCATCATGAATGTGTTTTGCCAGAGAGAAAGAAATCAAACGTATCTTGCATCAAATCCAAGGACAACCATATATTACTGAATATGGTTTTGAGACAATATTACTATGGCAAGACAGAAGTCACAGAACAAAGCACACATGTGATTTAACCAAACACACTAAAGTATGTTTCTCTTTGTGGAAGTTCTAGGCAATCAAAGCAGAATACGAAACACAGAAGATAAATATCCTGAGTCCTTCAACATATCATCAAACTGTATTTCTATGGATTCCATATGATATGACAAGCGGGAGAATAATCGTGTCATATGCTGGAGCTGAATGCTAAGAAAGCCTCAAGCATTTGAGAAGGAACAAGTCAACATAAAGTACCATCATGTCAGATTGGCTATTAGCTAAATTATCTGATGATTGACATTTGGGGAAAAAGGATTTCTTTAGTGGGATAGATGAGAATTTTCCCTTGACAATAAAAACTCACATTTCTGACTCCAGAGCATATAGCTTAAAGATCAATCTATGGAGGACTAATAGTTTGCTACAAACAAGATAATCATAAGTTTGAACCTTTAGTTCCGTAAATTGCAAATTTGAGACTGTTAGGAACCCAAAAAGTCTCCAACCTTATGCTGAGTACAACACAAAGATAACAACACACTACACTGTTATATATTTCCACCAACTAATAGAACAAATTTACAAATACACAAACAAGATCTGTGAATGATAATTCACCCAACAACCAAGGTATTTCGAGTAACCTTACCCGCCAGTTTAACTACTGAACCAATATCCTCCAGAATAAACTGCCTGTCTTTCTTAATAACCATCTTGACTTCTATGTAACTGCCAAGTAACTGCTAAAAATACATATACATAGTAATAACTAAATAAAGCAGTAATATTTAGGTCTTCTTTCCACCCTTCTTCCTGCGTTTATAGACCTTAGTTACAGCAGGTCTAACAGAGACTTGAGTATATTTGTTAAGCCTCCAAAGGAAAAACAAAACCTTAAAATTAATGGAAATCGGATTGCATTTTGTAGGTAACAGGTGAAAACTCCTGGAACAGGAGACTCCAGTTGACAGCTTTTGCGTGAAAAAAGAAAAACAGCATAGATGTTCCTCATAGATATCAAGAGTGGGATCCAAATCTCTTACCACCCCAGCTATTGAAGGTCCAATCAATCCCTGCAACACTTGACACTGCATGTTCTGCATTTGCTATGGTATTTCTGATGACAAACTGCATAGATAAAGATAAAAAAAAATTGTAACTTCCTCCGAGGTGTGACGGTTAAAAGTAAATACCATTTGAATTCCACAGAAAGGAAACAGTAGCTCACAGTTGGACCAGTATCACGAAACCAAGAATCATTGATGCTCATCTCCACAACCCTGATATGTTTAGGCAACAAGCTGCATGCATTTTCCCACTGTACAACATAGATGTGTGTTAGAACCACAGGCTAGGGAATATGATTCTTTTAGCTAAAGAGGGACTATCATGATGTGATAAGAAAACTCTTTGGATGCCTTCAAAAAAATGTCAACCTGAGCAGCACTAGCGCAGACTGTTACTGGTTCAAATCTTGAAATAGCAGATGCTACAGTTGCAAATACACGCTGACCGTGGACTGCATAATTTCGCCAGTTATCTGGACGCTCCTACATCTCAATAACATAGCTATCAGCAAATAGACACCCAAACTTTTCTCTGGTTCTTTTTAAGCAATTACTACCAGAATATCCTGCTGCACAGAAAGTTGAGCCAAAAAGAAAGGGAAGGAAAAAGAAATAAATTGGGATATAGTACTAATTGACCAGGGATGAAGATATATAGCCTTTTAAGAAGTTATAAAGAGTCATGACAAGATGTCAACCATACAAATGGTATCATAAAATGTCATTAAAAAATGTGAAATCTGCAAATCAAACAAAGAGATTGTTCACATTACGAAATCTACTCAACCAGCCGTACACAGAGGTAGATTTAAAATTTGAAGTTTATGGGTTCTACCAACTCTAGTTTGCCGTTGAACCCACAACTAATTTATGCAACTGGGTTGGCAGTTTATACATGTACATATTTAGCGGATTTCCCAACACATATACAAGGTGTGGAGCTACTGGGTTCAGCCAAACCCGTATAATATACTACACATCCACCTCCGTTCATACTCTACTAAGATGGAACTCTAATACAAAATTTCAAACAGAGACTTCCGAGACTTATGATACAAAAGGGAACTAAGACAACTTTAAACGATAATAAGGAAGGAGAGAACCAGGAATTGCGTTTGTGTTTGCTGATGAGTCAAGTTCCTTCTCACTTGCATCAGAACAGCTTTAAAATACAAGTATGACAATTCGCTCTTAAACAAGAAGTGCAACGAATCGCATTCCTGAATAATATGCAAACTCACTATACAACGAGTTGCACCAATTCCATTCATCCTGATTGGCACAATGCTTAATTTTGCAGCTACATATTGGCCTGTTACTGAATTACATGCTATATTTGACAAGCATAACTGCATTCTTACTTATCAATTATCTAACGAGTAGAGTTTGTGGGGTGAGATTATATATATTTACATGCATTATTTTATTTTAATTATCAATTTTACGGTTACTAGTATTACTATTATGGTCCAAGATGGAAGAAGAGGTTTCTGCTAAACCCGAGTGAGTATTTACACCAGAAACCAGCAACTTTAATTTTCACTAAAAAAGTCGTAACTTCCTCATACAAAGCGAAATGACCCGATTTTTTTTCCTAAATGTCTTAAATAATGATACGGACCTGCTCGTTCAATCGCAACTCAATTCCATACTCATTTGCCCAGTCAAATATCACTTCTGCTCGGTAAACAATTATTTCATATTCCGCGATAAAAGTATAATCTCACTTTTGCAAAAATACACCAAACTTTCAGAAGTTTCAGAATAATTTTCAGGATTTCAAGTCAAATATGAACTTCCTATTGAAATTCATCAAATTCTCCTACAACAGAACTAAAAGGGTAGAGTAGGAGCAGCCAAGGGTAACCACAAAAAACATTGGATCATTTCTAGTAGGATTTGTTGCAACCATCCAAAACAAAACTTTCCAGATAAAACTTCCATGATTAGCGATCATCCTTATATCCACACAGACACCACAGATGCAGAGCTAACTAACTAACCCTAAAACGAAAGAACAGAACCAGAAACAAAAATTAAATTATGCAAGAAGAATAAATTTCCGTGAAACAATTAGCAAGTTGAAGGAATATAGAATTCTCACAGGCCAACCCATCCAACAACAAGAGTGGAGTTCCCATTCAGCAGGCATACGGTATCCATTTTCAACCGGCGTACCTTTCAGATCCATCACTAACCTCTTCTTCTCTCTCACTAACACAAGCAAACATTACAATACACGGTTTTAAAATGCCTATTAGAAAAAAGCACTGCCGCATCTCTACTTTATATTTTTTTATTACTCTATCAGTCCCAATATACGTGACACATTTTAGATTTTAAAATTCAATTAAATCTATTTTTAATCATAAATTTTTTCTATATTTTTTTAATAATTTGAATTATCAATTATTGAGACTGATAGTACTTTTTATTTAGTTTACAAATATATAAAAAAAAAAAAAAAATTAAATTTGAATATTTCATGAAAAAAAAATTGATCAAACTTAAATTATTTGACATTCAAAAAATAAAATGTATTGCATAAATTGGGAAAGGGAGTATTATTGTTATTATTATAAAAGTATATATATTATTTTATGGAGCACATCTTTCACCAAACCTGAATGGTGTCCAACTGTCCATATATGGCCCTACAAAAAAAACAAGGAATCTTCAGAACGACCAAAAAAAAAGTGATTGTGACATTAAAAAGATTCCTTTTTTATTCAAGAAAGAAGATTCTTCAAACAATGGGTTTGGTGTATAATGTGTCTTTTTTTTGCAAATTGAATTAAAAGAAGAGAAAATGAATAAAAATGTCATTCGTTTATAGTTTGGCTAAAAATATATTTGTGTTAATATTTTGGTTCAAAAATATCTTTGTAGTCAATAGTTTGGTTCAGAAATACCCCTATAGTTGCTAAATGAGTCAAAAATGCCTTTTTTCAAATAAATGTATTATTATTATTTTTAAATACATCTTCTTTCTAATTAAAATATTATTAAAGAACCCTATTCTAGTTTTCTTTCTTTTAAAAATCACTTTAACAAATAAAAATATAGAAAATATTTTTTTTCTTCTTAATCTCATTTTATCAATTAAAATAGAATAACTTCATGTACGCTTTCAACGGATAATATATGTCATATATAAAAAATAATAGTATATCCATCATTAATTTTTATTTATATAACGATAAAAAATAATTATAATAAAATAAGAAAATTTTTATTTATTATTTTTTCTGAATTGAAGTAGGATAAACATTTCTTAATTTTGAAAGATATTATTAGAAAAATAATGTGTTAAAATAATAAATAATATATTTATTTGAAAAATGAGTATTTTGTCATTAAATAATAATAAGGGCATTTCTGGACCAAAATATTGAATACAATGGCATTTTTAAACTAAAGTATTGACTCAAGGACATTTTTGAAACCAAACTATAAACGGAGGTTTGAGGCATTTTTTAACATTTTCCCTTAAAAGAAAACTAAAATTCTTCAAATAATGTGTGTGGTGTCAAATATGTCTTTTTTTGCAATTTGAATTAAAAGAAAATTATTTAGTGGCAGGGGCGAATTTATGTAGTAAGGGTTCGTTCGGTCATGCGATATGAAATTATGATATGTAATCCTGAGATAAAATTATGAGATGAAGTTAAAGTTTTGTTTGGACATGTGATTTGAATTTTTTATGTTGTATGTTTTCTCATAAACATAAAAACCTCATAAATTATAAAATTATCTCAATTTTCTATACAACCTTAGCAAATAAGCACAAGTTTATAAAATCACATAATACACTATCACAAAGATATTCTTAAGATATACATTATTTATTGATCAAGCTTTAATTCAATAAACAAATTAAATTAAACATAAATTATAGCGTACTAGTCTTTAATATAATTCACTCACATAGTACGGACAATCTTCTCACGTTGAACTTGCATTTCTTGTTCATATGATTGAGAAGACGAACCAACATTGTTAATTTGAGTCATTGGTTGGTCAATTTTGATGGTAAATATATTTGATAAAAAAAAATTAGTGAATATAAATGGTAAAGCAGAAATTGATTTGAAGTAATAATATATTTTATATTTGTGAGAATAATCATTATATGAGATATAAATGGTTTAAAAAGTAATGATATGAATTATAAATTTGATTTACATATGAAATAAATGGTTAGTAGATATATATGTGGGGTTGTTTTTACAAAATATAAACTTGTGGGTTAATTTTTGTATTTGAAAAATCTCCAATCATGATTTGAAATTTTCAAATCATAATTATTTTGGAAATTTTGAGATTTCATCTCATGATATGAAATCAGCGTTAAATCATATGTCCAAACACGGATTTCATCTCATGATTTCACATTGCAATTTCATATCGAATGTCCCAATGTCTACTAAATTTGGGGTATGTGAATTCATGATCATATTATAAAATTAAGTATTTTATGTATATATTTTATAAAATTAGTTTAATATTATTGTAACACCCGAATTCGAAAGAGGGCAATATAGCAAAAATTTAGAAGTTGCAGGTGCAAGCCACGAGGGTCAACCACGGCCCATGGGTAGGACCATGGAACGTAGGTGGGGGTCCGTGGACTAGCACCCAAAATTGTCCAAAGGTCTAGGAACCACGGCCTGACCAACGGCCCATTGGTCAAACCATGGTATGTGGTCCAAGACCCCAAATTCAAACTTACTGACCCCAAACGACGGACCACCAGGACGAACCGTCGGTCAGATCATGGTCCGTCGAGCAGGGTCGTGGGTCAGCAGTCGACAGTTATAGTTAGGGACAGTTGGGTCTTTTCCTAATTATTTTATATTGATACTACGTTGTTTTGCCTATGTATAAGACCCATATATAAGTTATTTTAACCCCTAAATTAGTTCATTCAATTCATTATCTCAAATTCACCAAAAGAAATCCAAAGTTCTTCATCTCCAAATATTTCTCTCTAGAAGTTGAAGAAGAAGGTGAAGTTAGGGCTCAAGGTCAAGTCTTCATTCTCCAATTGCTTGTGGGCTTTGATATCAAGGTATGATAGTTTTATTCATCCATGGAGCCTCCAAGATTTCCCAATTGAAAAGTAGAAATTTCCCAATTTGAGTTAGGATTTTCTTCTAATGTTGTGGGTCTTGATGAATGTTGATTCAATTGATTGGGTTATAATTTTTTATGATTGAATTGATAGGATTACATGTTTTTAGGATGAATTTACATGTACCCATGCTTAATCCATGTTTCTAAGATGAATTTGATATAAGTGGGTTTGATCCATGAAAGGAGAAGTTGTGGGTTAGATGTATTCTTGTAGGATGAATGAGATACATTATGAATTGATTTGAGATTGAAGCATGTAGAATGATTATGTTATACATTGCTTTGAGAGTAAAGCAATATATGATGAATTGTTGATTATTGAAGTGATTGTTGTGGAAGGGATAGTTCCCACATGATTTGCTTATGTATGAATATGAAAGGTTTTCTCACATTGAATGATTCTAGGTTGAAAGGATTTCTCACCTAAAGTGAATCTAGGCTAAAAGACTAAGCAATTGATGAGGCTAGAGGCGATTACCCTTGACCTCTAAATGAGAAGGATAAGAGGCGACTACCCTTATTCCTTAAAGTTGAACAAGAAGCGACTACCCTCGTTCCTATTATGATGATTGTACATGGAGGCGAGTACTCATGATCCTTATATAATGATATGAAAGCGATTACCCGTGTCATATAATGTTGGGCATGGAGGCGAGTACCCATGATCCCATATGATGATGGACATGGAGGCAGCACCCATGACCATATAAGAAAGGCAAGAGGCGACTACCCATGAGCCTTTATAGGGAGGTAAGGAGGTGACTCCCCATGTCTATAAAAGATAAGCTAAACATGTTATGATAGGTGATGAGCTTGGAGTGTTGCTTGAGATTGTCATCCACGATGAGTAAGACTAGTGGAGGATTACACATGTCTTGGCTAAGTATGCTTTGAGGTTACTTTAAGAAGTATTTCTTATATGTAGAAATGATCTACTATGTGCATTGATTATGCTTATGACTTATATTGTCTAACTCTTATACTTACGATGATGTTTATGCAAGTTATCATATTTAGTACATTCTTGTACTAACACATACTCTTGCCTACATTTCTTATCCAAATGTAGGGTCCGACGTTCTCGACTCTCATCCCCGTGGCTAAGATCTATAGTAGAAGGCAATGTTGAAGATTAGTGAGTCCTCATAGCATTCGAGGATTTGGCTACCATTTCTCTTATGTTCTTTTATTTTACGGTTTGAATATTGTTATATGGGTTGTGTCCCAATATTCTATTGTACTAGATGGTTTTTTAGACTAGTTGTATGAGACTTCCGCTTCGTTTTATGAACTTTGATATTGTTTAAAATGTTTTAATTCTTACCGTATTTCTATTATCTTGACTATGAAAGCTAAGTGACTTATATGAGGCCTCTCGGGGTCTTGTATGTCATGTTACATCTAGAGGTACCCCTAGGTCGTGACAATTATTTATTGACACTTATCTTAGAAAAAGGTTGAATGGTGCACTTGATTGAATATTGAGTTATTTATCTATCACTACCAACAAGGATTGTGGTGGAGTGGTAAGTATTCCTTAATCCTTAACCAGATGTCTTTGGTTCGAGTCTCTACGGAGCATTTTACCCTCACCTGCCCCCAATGTAGGACTTCTCAACGTGAATCCAAATTTAATTGAGCTCAAACGCGGGTACCAAACATCTGGAGGACAACAAAAAAAAATCAATCCTCACTTAAAATAATTTTTCCCTTTTTTACTAGTAATGGGTCCATATTTTACAAATCCTAGATAAGAGTGTTTGAATTGACTCATTTGAAGTATATTTAAGTCAAAATAATTTTAAAGCAAGGATTTGGTAAAATAAAAAAATATTTTAAGCACTTATTTTTAATGAGAAATTGGTCAAATGAACCCCCAATATATTAGTCAATTTTTGACTACACACTTACATTTCACGGGGGTTCTATTACCACCCAGACATTTTAAAAGTGGAATATTTTTTCTCTTAAAAGGACACACTCAGATTTGTGGTAAGCAGTGGGCTGCATGCGCGTTGCCACGTAAATATATTGTACTTTTTTTAATAAAAATATTATTATTATTCCTTTTTACTCTATTTTCCGTTTATTGATGAAACCATTGATGAAATATAATTATATAAATATTACATCATCATAAAATTTATTTTAAATTTTGCATAAATACTCAACTTTCAAAAATTATTATGTGGCTCCCATAAATGCTCTAATAATGCATTCGGATGGAAGTAGTATATCTGTCAATAATATAATTTTAAATATTTTTTATTTAATTACACATTTAACGCGTTCAAATTTTATTTTTATGATAATTATTTTTTAAAACAATTATAAATTATAAAATAAAACTAACTTATATCTCAAATATTTTTTATGGAACCTCATTAATAATAGTTATAAAGTAATACTATTCAATTGAAATTAATATAATAAATATATTACATTAAAAATAATTATGAATATAATAGACTTAATTAATGGTCTTATATGATTTATAATACGGAAAACGATCAAAAATATCCTTGAACAATAGGAAAAGGTCTAAAAACACCTCCATCCATCTTTTGGTGTAAAAATACCCTTCTACCCATCTTTTTAGTCTAAATATACCTTACCATTCACCTTCTGGTTGTACCCTTGAAACTAACAACCCTCTCTTTATTTTATTTTTTAAAAATGATATTTATTATGTGTCATTTTCTAATTGTATGAATAAAAACCTCACCTCTACTAAAAATATTTATACCTCTTCAAGACAGTAAATCATAATCTTTTTTAATCTAGTAATTTTTGTATTTGCTTTAGCATTTTTTTAAAGTTTGTTTTAGATAATTAATATATTATAAAAAAAATATTAGTAATGACACAATTATAGCAACACATTATATTATTCATAAATCCTAAGCCATATTTATTTTCCATTTTTTTAAAAAAAAATGATAACTTAATTTTTTTTACTAATAATTCTCTGTGACAACTAATTTTTAAAAAATTATAATGTATTATGAATAAGATAATATATTATTATGATTGTGACATTATTAATTTGTTTATGAAATATTAAAGATATGGAGTGGGCCCGTATTCAAAAAAAGAAGAAGCTTACAACAAATGCAAAATATTACTAGATTTAAAAGAAAATGAAGAGGTATATTGTTTTGGCTTGGATAAATTATAAAAATAAAAAATCTAATTCAGATTGAGGTTTTATTTCATAATAATATTTTTAAAATATAACTAAGAGAATGACACATAATAATATTCTTAAAAAATAAATAACTAAAGAGAGGGTTGTTAGTTTCAAGAGTATAAGTAAGCCAAAAGGTTAATGGAAGGGCATTTTTAGACTAAAAAGATTAGAAGAATGGTATTTTTAGACCAAAAGATGGATGAAGGGTATTTTTGGACCTTTTCCTATAGTTCAGGGGTAGTTTAGCCCTTTTCCGTTTATAATATGTCAATTATAAATGTTATATAATATAAATAATACTAAAATATTTTTTAAGAAAAATAGAGAAGATGAATAGTTATTCTTCAAATTTGGAGAACTATTACTCACGTTTTGTAAATAGAGAAAAGAGGTTTTTTGGAGTGTGTTTCGACACCCTATTATGTATGTTATTCTGCAAATATAGAGAGTAAGATAGAGATAGTTGGAGATGGTTTAAGCCGTATTAGTGGGTGTAGTTTTAGGAGCCGGATAAGTTTTTATTTAGGCTAAATTCATAAAATATCTTCTTATTAAAATTATATATTTTTAATAAATATTAAATTTTAAATTATTTTTTATTTATAGTTCTATTTTTTTTCTCTATCCTTCATTGGGTAAAACAAAATTAATGTGTAAATCACAAAGCAAGAGATAATATTTCAGATGGTCACTCAATTAAGGATTTTTTTTCTCAGAAAGTCAGTCAATTATGAGTTCTTTTCTCATAAAGTTAGTAACTTTCTTTTATAACCTCAAAGTCACTCAACTATATGTTCTTCTCTCAGAAAGTCACTCAACTATGAATATTTACAAAGTCACCCAACCTATTTAATTAATTTTTCACTAAAATTTGTTGACATGAAATTTTCTTCTTTTTTAAAAAAAAAGGAAAATATCCTAACAAAAGTAGGTTTAAATCGACTAACAATAATTGAGTGACTTTCTGAGAAAAATATCAATAATTGAGTGACTTTCTGAGAGAAGTCATAGCTGAGTGACTTTGAGGTTATAAAAAAGAGTTGATTTACTTTCTAAGAAAAGAACTCATAATTGAGTGACTTTGAGGTTATAAAAAAGAGTTAAGTGACTTTATGATAAAAGAACTCGTAGTTGAGTGACTTTCTGAGGAAAAAAAACGTTAGTTGAGATACTCTACAAGGCAAGGACGTATCATTCTTCATCACTTCCTTTGATTTGATGTTTCTGATTGAAGATTTCTTCATTACAATTTTTACAAGTTAATTTATAAATTGCTATTTAACCTTTTATAAAAGAAGTCTAATTATTCTTGAGATGAATAATTTTGATTGTTTTTTAAGTTAATTGTTGAATTTGATTAACGTTAAAACTGAAATGGTTATATATGTATTTTCACTTGTTTTATTTTATTGTTATAATTTTTTTGTAATCTTAATTTTCATTATATGTTTTTATTATATTAATTCATAAAATATAAAAAATTCAAGATTCAAGTGCTAGCAGCCCAGTACCTCGAAGCTTATGCCTCGCCTCATATGAAATAAAACTATATATTAGGTGGTCATGCCGGCATGGTCCAATATATGTTACTCTTTTTGTCTTAATTTATGTGATTAATCAAATTTTATATGTTCTTTTTTTTTTTAAAGTCAAGTTATTAATTTGTCGTTGCTTATAGTACTTTTTGCGTAATTTTTAAATAATATATGTTATTCCTATTCTAATTCACGTGAATAATCATAAATATTTTCACTTGTTAATTTATTGAGAATTCTAAAACTTTTGACGTCATTTTCAAATAATATGTGTTACTTCTTCTATTCCAATATAAATGGTACATATGAAATTAGAGGGTCAACCAAATTTCTTACATGATTTAAAAATATTTTCAGTTGCTAAGTATTGTGATTGATAGTATCTTTTATGTAACTTTTAATAATATATGTTATTTCATCTATTCAAATTCACGTAAAATGACATTGATAAAATTTCAAAAGTCAACTAACTTTTTTAGAAACTTAATTTTTTTAAAGTTATACATATAATATATTTTGTAGCTAAAATATAATAAATGGAGTAATTAAATGTCAAAATAAAATTTCAGCATTGTTTCATCATAACATTATGCAAATTCCTATATTACTCCTGGTAAGAAAAATAGGCATGTCGCCTGACAGCTGTTTCCTAGTCGCTTTTATATTTATACTAGATACATAATTTGTGCCACGGAGCTCAATGTATATTAATTTTTCGTTTTATTTATGTGATATTATGAGACTTGAGAAGTTATCCAAATTTTGATATGATTTTAAAAATATTTTAAGTTGTTAGTATTTTTTTACATAATTTAAAAAATAATATATTGTACTTTCTTTGTTCTAATTTATGTGGCATATATAGAATTTTAAAATTAACCATTTTTTATATATCTTTTACATATATTAATTTGTAAATTATTATAATTTATAGTACCTTTTCAACATAATTTTCAAATAATATATATGCTACTTTTCATGTCTCAATTTATGTGGCATTCATAGATTTTTTTAGAGTCCGTTGATTTTTTTTTATATGTATTTCATTTTTTTTTAAATTGTTAACTATTGTGATTTATAATACCTTTTACGTCGTTTTCAAACAATATATGTTTATCATTTAACCCATTTTATGTGGTACTAATAGAATTTCGAGAGTCTATCGAATTCTTTTATATAATTTTGAAATATTTAAGTTGTTATATTAATTTATTGTTTCAATTTACGTGTTATCATGAAACTTGAGAAGTTATCCAAATTTTTATATGATTTTAAAATTATTTTAAGTTGTTGGTACTTTTTTACATAACTTTAAAAATAATATATTGTACTTTCTTTGTTCCAATTTATGTGGCATATATAGAATTTTAAAATTAACCACATTTTTATATGTCCTTTACATATATTAAGTTGCAAATTATTGTAATTTATAGTACCTCTTTAATGTAATTTTCAAATAATATATATGTTACTTTTCATGTCCCAATTTATGCGGCATTGATAGATTTTTTTAGAGTCGGATGATTTTTTAATACGTATTTTAAAAAAAAATTATTAACTATTGTGATTTATAATACTTTTTACGTCATTTTTAAACAGTATATATGTCACGCCCGAGCCTACACCCTGGGCGGAACTGACACTCGAGAATCATTGTTGGCCCAATCAAACCCTTGACCTGGCTCAACTCTTAGCGGAAGACTTATTTATGATAAAAATACTTTAAAAAGTAAACTGAAATCTCAAAAGATAACCTAGAATGTATAAAGAAACATTCACTAGCCAAAGTGGCACTCAAGTCTCAAACATCAAAATAGGAATGGAAAGACTCAAGAACTATCATCAACTAACTATCTATGAAGCCTCTAACAACTGAGATGGACGTGGGGACAAGACCCACGACATCCTAATGAACTAAAATGATAAAGTAATAAAAAGGGGTCCTCCGGAAGCAAGGAGGCTCACCAACAACTTTGAAGCTCAACTAGAATCAACGATGCATTGGATGCTGATCCTAGTTACATGTATCTGCATCATAACAACGATGCAGGCCAAATGACATCAGTACATTGAATGTACGAGCATGCGAGGGGAATTCTAGAACAAGACATAAGCTTGAAAAGAACTAAAAGAACATACCTGGCTCAACTTAACTCATTTCAATATAAAGCAATAATATGGATGCAATATAAAGAAAAGATTTTAAAACATGGATAACAACTCTGTGTATCTAGAAATACAATAATAACTCTGTATGTATGCAAGGATACAATATAAACTCTGTTTGTATATAAAAATATAAATAATAACTATATATATAAGAATACAAATAATAACTGTGGGAGTTTCTCTAACCGACAACCATCACTTAAGAGCTATGTGATTGTTGACACCCAATTTTGGCCCTCCCCGATAATAATTAATTTCTGAGCTTCTTAATTTTCAAACGATTTAGATTAGTTAGCTTTATAAAATTCAAAGTTTGTTTTAAGTGATTTTAGTTGATTTTTATAATTTTTAAATAGTAAATACATCTCATATGGTTATATACGTAATTAGGATATTTCGTAAATATTTGAAAATCATATCAAAAGATTTTGTTTTATTAATTTAGTTTAGTTTAAATCATAATTGTAATTTTTGAATTTAATTAGTTGGTATTTAAATTAACTATTCTATGGTTAAGTTAATTATTTTATTTCGCTAAGATTAAGAAGCTTGTTAGTTAATTATATTAATTCGTCTTATTTAATTACTAGCCGAATTTACTAAGAAATAAATAATAATTCAATTCGGCTACTTTCTTACTCATTGGCTAAATTCGTAATGCAATTGACCACTCAATTCGGTTAAAATTGTAGTTTATTAGCCAAATCCCCTAAGCCCATATTTTTATTTTTAAATCAATTTAAACCCAAATCTTCCAGCCAATAACTTTCAGCATTTTCAATTAATCTGGCCCACTATCATTTCTCAATACAACAACATACAATACCAGTCCAACGCCCCAGCCCATGTCTTTTCCCTTGACATGACCCCATCCCATTTCCCTTCTAATTCAACGTTAATACGTACAACAAGCAGCAACCGACCCACCCCTACGCTTCCTTCCTCATGCGTACAGCCCAGAAAATACAGTAAATCAAAGAAACCCAGTCAAAATCGCTGCAACAACAGCAAAAAGGTACTCGCCTGCACACGAAATTTGTCCTTGTGACCTTGAGATGGAGCCACGTCGCGCCCAAGGACAGGTGAATCAATCCAGAGCGTCGATTCGCCCTTTCCCCTTTCGGAATGGAGTTGAAGAGCTCAGAAAAGGGCGTCTCCCTAATTTGGTGAAAGAGCTTTTGATTTCAAATTTCGAATAGGCCCTTGAATTCGAACTCGATCGGTTTCCCCCTTTTTCTAATTTCAGATTTCCCCTCTATAAAGCTCTTCTTTATTTTTCCAATAAAGAGAGGATGGTCTTATGTTGGAATTTTTTAGAACAAAAATACACCTAATAGCTTAAGCGAAATAACTAAGATATATACTAAAGAAAACAGAGAGCTTTCAGTGAGGAGTAGTCGTCGCTTGAGTCTGAATTCTGTCCAGGTCTTGTTCGTCGTGGTGGTGGAAGGATCGTGGTTTTCGACTTGTTCTGTCCCGGTCTCGATGCTCCGAAAAAGGTGACAACTCCTCCTCTCTCATTTTGTTTTTATTTGTAGTTAGTTTGTCCTCTGTTTTGATGAAGCAATAGTATATCCATATTTGTTCCTTTCTATTTGAACTCTATTAGTGATATAATACTTAAATTAGGATGTTGTAGTAGCTAATTTTATGATGCAATGTCCTCGTCTCTCATCATTTGTTGTTGCTTTGGTTTGAGAATGAGAAAACAACAAAAATTTCATGTGTTTTGCTTCACATCCTTACCCCGTTTATCCTGTTGGTTGTGTTCTTGTTTTGATGTTGACTCGATGTCTTAGTAAATGTTGAACCATGTTTATTCTCTCCATCTTGTCTTATAAAGTTGTGAGTATAAATCCCATCCCCACTTGTGCCTGAAATTCTGTGATCTTTTGTATTACTGTTGCTAATATTATGTATTGACTTGGTCCGTATCTAATATGCTCATCTTCTCTTAATGTCACGGGATTCTTTTGCCATTTTTCTCAATTAAAAAATAAATAAATAAAATATAATTTTTATTTACGCTTCATCAATCATCACTTAGTGTATGATTAGAAAAAAAAGGGGGGGGGGGATTTGTTTGTCTGAGTTATTTCAAGTTATATTGAATTAGTAGATGTTTGTTATGGTCTAATTCTCTCTCTAGTTTTAAAAATCTTAGGAGACATACTAAAATGCTCACTGTGAGTATTTTACCTCTGTCCAGATTTAGCTATGATCATTAATTGCTTAAAGTCATTGATTCCCTTGTATTGGATTAAAGTTTGTGTAATTTACCTTTAATGTTAAAAAAAAATATAGGACAGTGGCTGGTTTAGTTTTGATCTGACATTTTATTTGTACTAAATTAATGGGTGTCCCCTTATATACTATGTTTGTTTTCTTATGCATGTGAGCTTCATCGAGGAGTCTATTTGGACTTAATTTACTGCTCTTTGCATTTGTCAAAGGGATCACTTAGGCCCAGCGTTCTCCCTCTAGTCATATTCCTCGGAGTTCGACTCGAAATTAGAAGTTGGTCACAAGGCTGGAAATTTAAGTGTGCAGGTCTTGAAGCTGATACATGTGAACGTACGGTGATATACAATAAGTATATACGCTGTATATGGAGCAGATTGGGCCAAAAGCCCACTCATTATTTTGAAACCTTATATTTTG
Organism: Solanum piurae; assembly: GCA_029582685.1. Lineage (NCBI taxonomy): Eukaryota > Viridiplantae > Streptophyta > Magnoliopsida > Solanales > Solanaceae > Solanum > Solanum piurae. The sequence continues at coordinate 32,102 of JAJOOO010000929.1, forward strand.
TTATTCTTTTCGGGCCTAAGCCCCTCGTTGCACTTATTATCACTTGTTAGTTCTTAGGACAGGTGAAAAAATTGGGTCTAAGATCCAAAAACAATATGTTTCTTCTTATGCTAGTTCAGGACAGGTACAGGTGACTCAGATGGGCCAAAGGTCCAAAACTCAAATGGGTCCAAGTATTGGTCCAGGCGGACATAAAATCAGACTTGGGCTCATTCTTATTATTTACGTTTCTATATTTGCTCACTTATCATTATTTGCGTACTTGTCTGTTTAATTAGTTTTAAGGTTGTTACAATTCAATTTCCCAAAGGATAGCCATTCCGAATTAATTTTCTAAAAAATTAAGTAAGCACTCATTTTCCTCGACTTTAAAACATATTTGCAAAGATAATTTACTTAATTAGTATCTTAATATTTTCTTTGAGATTACTTTAAACTTTCAATATTGTTTACTCTTCCAACTTAATTAAGCATGTCTATATAGTAGCTAAATAGTTAATTATCGGATAACCGCATGTTAGCGGGCATTTTGGGTGCTTTAAAACCCTTCCCAAAGTGCTAATAAGAACCTCGAACCCCTTTAAATATTTTCAATTGATTTCCTGTTTTAGTCTATTGTAAATCAATTTTCTTGATTTTTTAAGAAAAATCAAGTGGCGACTCTTAAAACCAGTCTAGCTAATATTTCTAAATAAACAGTGATGATATAACATTTTGTCTCACGCTGCTAGGGATGTCCTATACCTTGCCAAGGGCATAGAACCTAACTACTAAGTGGATCCACTAGTCTATGCTAAAAAACATTAAGGAATTATCTAAAAAGTATGAATCTTTTCAACCCATGATGGCTAAATGGTTTATGGGGGCTGGGAGTTGTCTGAACTCTCCCCATATCGGTGCTCAATACTACTCCTAAAATATTATTAGCTCATATATTTAAAAACATAGCTTCTTTCTATGGTTTGAGATAATTGCTAAAAAACTTAGCTCAAAGGCTCTCTTGGAATACAAAGTTTTTCCTCTTGCTTAATTGTGAAAGCATTTACTCTTTACTGAAAAAATTAGCTCAAAAGCTCTGTGGAAATCAAAGTTTCCTTACTTGTTTAATTGTGAAAACAGTTACTCCTTGGGAATACGTAGTCTCGGTATACTCTTTTGAAGAAATGAACTTCAATCTTTACTCTTTACTCAACTCAAAACTCAAGTCTTAAAACAAAGTTAAAACATTTGTAAAAGACCCTTGGAAAGACTCTATGAACTTCTCTTGACTTGACTCTTAACTCTACCTTGAATTTGAATTATGGATTCAAGGTTATGATTTGTGATAGGAAAGATCTCGTGATGTTTAGGAATGTTTTTAGATAGTTAAACATGAGAAACGATTAAGAAATTACTGTCTGGAAGCAAGTCCACGACGCGGAAATGCATTTAAATATTTGGTCACAAAATAAATTTTGAGGCAGAACTGTACCGCTCCGCAACACGGAGAAAAATTCTGTGAAATGGTGGGGTAAGTCCTCGACATGGACTGGGACACCAGATTTTCCCAACTTTTTCCTTCTTAATTCGTTTTCTAACCCAATTCGCCTAAAATTGATTTTTTTTCTCAATTACTCTTTAGATTCAGATACCCAGAACATATACACTAGAATCTAACTCAAAACAACTCTAACAATCGACATTCTACTCTCAAGAACTCCTCAATCTCATCCCAAATTCAAGAACGAAAGTAATTCAAGAACACAACTTAAGAACATCAAATTCTCAATCTTTTAGGACGAAATTCATACTGAAATAAACATGTTTGGTGCGTGGGTGAACAAACCCAATGCTATGTGAACTCACATACCTCGTAGGATTGATTCTTTGGCGAAATCCGCAATCAATTCCTCAAGAAATCGACGAATATTGACCCTTCTACTTTTCTCCTCTTGAGTTCTTTTCTCTAAAACCCTAGCGTGTAATTTGAGTGCGTAACTGAACCAATTCAGTTTATACCCTTAAGTATTTACCAAAAATGAATTAAGCTAATTGGGTAGTGAAAAGACAATAATACCCTTTTAAAATCTGATTTTGACTTTTCTTATCTAGACAACCCAACTTCAAATGGACATATCTCCCTCATAAGAACTTAAAAATGTCCAAACTTGATGGCGTTGGAAAGATAATTCAAAAATCTTTCCTACGGTATCTTGTAGCACACCTAACTCATCCTGAGCTAGGAGTTATGGTCGTTTGAAGTTGACCCAAAACTCATACTTAGCTTAACTTTGTCAAACTTTCCAAATTTGATTATTTCCAAAAAAATGATTTCTTTCTAATTCTAAGTTTTTATAGTAGCGGGGTGTTACAATATATTTATTATCTAACTCATTTATGTGGTATCAATAGAATTTCGAGAGGCAATCAATTTTTTTATATAACTTTTAAATATTTAAGTTGTTAATTATTATGATTTATAGTATTATTTATGTAAAAAATTTAAAAAAGATAATTTTCCAATATTTATTATTTTTTCACTGTAAACATAAATTTTTTTGTAGTGACAAATAAAGTAATAGGGGTCGTTTGGTAGAGTGTATAAAAATAATACCCAATAGAGTGTATTAGTAATGCATGTATTAGTTATGCATAGATTATTTGTTATGCATTGTTTGATTTGGTGTATTAAAAATAGTATACATTGTATACAAATATTTATTTACAAAAGTATCCTTCACAATTATGGTGGAAAAGAGGTAAAAGTACTTTTGAGGGGTAATTGGGTCTTTAACCATATTAATGCATGTATTAAATCCTTTGCATTACTAATACATAGAAATCCATGGTATTAGTAATACACTCCTCAATACACAATAGAGTGTATAACTAATGCACGATAGCATGAAAAAATATACCAAACAAGGAAATACATATAATTAATGCATGCATTATTTTTGCTAATACACTCTACCCATATATATTAGGAAAAATTACTGAAATACACGTCTTATGTTTCCCTTATTTTCAATATCCCCTACTATTTCTAAAAACCTCTAAAATCCCTTATTTCTTTAATGTATCTGAGCCAGTAGTTAATGTATCCGAGCTTCATATTATGTATCCGATTTATTTTATAATGTATCCGAGCTAGTTTTTAATATATTCAAGCTACATATTATGTATTCGAGGTAGTTTTTAATATATTCGAGCTACATATTATGTATTCAATTTATATTATAATGTATCCGGGATACTCTTTAATGTATCTGAGCTACATATTATGTATCCAGTTTGTATTACTTTTTAAAAGATTAATGTAATTACAAACTAAAGAGGAATAAATTATAATTTCAATATGTGATTCCTAAAATTTATCCAATATATTAACTATACAAAGGAAGAAAAATAATGGCCCACCTGCTTGGAAAATTGGGCCAATATTGCGGCTGAGAAAGAAAAATGTTAGAAGAGTTTTTATGTCCTATATTAAGAAAGCGGAAAAGGGTCATATTTGTCCTTATACTCTTAGAAAAGGATTATATTTGTCATTTATTATATTTTTTGATATATTTGTCCTTGTCATCCAACTTTAAAGTTATATTTACCCTCATTCATTAAATCTCCATATTTTTACATAATATCATTTATGTTATGCCTGTGTGGATTTTATTTTTATCTAATTAAATCTAAATATTACTTATTAAAATCATTTTAACCCACCCACATTGAATTGAACCCCATCCACTAATGAACCCAAGAACAAGTCTTTAACTATAGTGGGTTTGGGTTTTATATTTGTATGGGAGAGATGGGTTAATGTACTTGTAATCAGATCTGAGATTTCCATCACTATCGGAAAATCGAAACACCATCCTGAACCATCGAAGCAGATCCATCAAATAAATATATTCCCGAACAACATTAAATATTCTAGATATATAGAAGTTTTCTGGTAGTTGCTTCGAATTTAATCTTATCTCCTTTCCAGTTTCACCATTGATAGCTACCGGAAACCAACTTAAATCATCCATCTCCATTGTTGAACCTCACTTCACATTCTTCACCATC
>JAJOOO010000930.1:0-41772 GCA_029582685.1 Solanum piurae
TTTTTTTTTAACTTATGAATTTATTTTTCATTGATTGATAAGTAAATGAGAGTCGTATGTGACAGCAAGAGAAGCTAATTAGCTAGAGATGGATTATATTCATCATTTAAATTTGATGAGTTTAATTTTTAATAGTTTTATGTACTTGTAAAATTATCAAAATTTTAGTATATATATATATATAAACCGTTGTCGAAGAGGTCTTAGGGATAAACATTTGAAGGACTATAAATAAGAGAGAAGTATTGAAAACACCTTTAAACTTGATGTAAATTATTAGTTATCCCCGAACTATTGACAGCCTTAAAAACACTTCTTTACTTGACTAACTAAACTTAGATACACTCCTAATATGCTACATGACATAGCAAATTGTCTCAAACTCTTGTATGAGCATGAGTCTCTTAGTAAAAAGTCAAAAAAAAATGTTGAAAGCACGCCTAAATTTGACAAGAATTTAGGAGTGTATTTCACTCGTGTTGCAAGATTGAAGGTGTATTTAAGTTCAATTAGTCAAGTAAATGAGTGTTTTTAAGATTGTTCGAAATTAAACTAATGATTCATATCGAATTTAGAGGTATTTTTAATACTTCTCCATATAAATAAACAAGACGCAAACTCCAATTCAAGTGATTTGTGCCTTCTAGTTATGTTTTGAAAATGATTGGCCAGGTACCATGTATTCTTGACAAACAATGTACTAGGACTTAAAGTCTGTTTGATTAATCTTTTGAAATCACCTTATTTTTATCAGATTTTAAAAAAATATATATATTTATATTTGATTATAAATTTAAAAAATATTTTTTAACAATAATTAGTATTTGTCCAAACTTTTTAAAAAGGCTTCTAGGTGTAATTTGGAGAAAAAATTATTTTTTAAGCTTTGAAAAATATCATTTGATACTCAACAGAAACACTTATTTTCTTCAAAAAAAAATTTACTCAAACATCTCTTCATCTTCTTTTTTTAAAACTAATGTTTTTGACCTATTAAAAACTTGGCCAAACATGCCATTTGTGTTAATAAAATAATATTAGTATCTATTTTACCAACAAAAACAAGTGATTTTTGCGGCTCTAAAATAGTATTTCATCGATTGTTCCAATAAATGAAGGGTGATTGGTTGCTTTCCAACTTTATATTATTATTTATATTGATATAAGCAAAGTCATTCTTTGGGGCCCTATGAATTTACTACTTAGATTTTTTTGCTGATAACTTAAGATTGGTTCCCCCTACCCAACTCTTTTCCTCTCGTTTCAATTTTATTTCGAATGTCTTTGTATGGACTCACTCACCATTTGATGGTGAAGATGAGTGTGCTACCTAAATTTTCTTTGATTTTTACATGCGGTAAACTGGTGATTGATGTCTTTATTAGAGTCTGACTAATTTGAATTCGTGCATTACATGTTATAGGATCATTTCTAAAGTCACACTTTCAAGAGGATTTTTTCCATTTCAAAAAAAACTTAGAAATTGAAATCTCCAGTTCAATCATTCTATTATAACTCAGGTGATCTAGTTATTTTATTATAGGCAACTACTTGTAGCTTGTTAGAGTACATATAGAGAGTCGTGGGCCATTTGAGTATTTGATCAGCTTTTAGAGTTCATTTAGATTACAAATTAAAATAGGACGTGCATAAAATAGATGAAAGTACGGTAAATAGTGATTTTCTTAAATATCAAAACAGTGAAAAGTACTATATACATTTTTAAATGATGTCAAAATTTACTTTTAATTTATTGGGAAGCAAATCTCAAAATTATGTACCAAGTCACTACTGGAACTATTGAAGGAGTAATTAGTGGTTCATAGACAACATGAAATACTCAAATTATTCTTCACTATAACTGCTCTTTCCGTCCCATATTAGATAAATATCTTACTAAAAATAATTTTATATTATCTGATCATTTATTAAATCAAGATAAAATTAATTATTTTTTCTTATTTTACCTCTACAATTAATATAGTCTTCTGAATGTGAACAATTCACAATCCTATACATTATGTATTTTTTTAAAACTTATTTTTACGTGCATTAATATGAACGAAGAGCAAAATAGTAAAGTTGATCATAAATTTATTAATAATTTTTTAATTATCCTGTAAATAGAAAATGTCGATCTAATGTGAGACGAAAAGGAGTAATCTTTATTTAATCACACGGTATCATAAATCTTAAGAAAGTAAAACTATTACGAAAAAAAGATAGCAAGTTTCTTATCCTTCTATTTTACCAGTACTAATTATTTTTTTGAGTATATATATATATATATATATATATATATATATATATAAATATATGGAAATTGCTAAAATAGTGACAAAAATTAGGTAGCATATTAGTCGGTGGAATTATATATCTCACCCCTTCAATATGAGGGTCCAAAAGTTTCTTACATGTCAATTGTCATTATCAATTGTTATTTGTTGAGGCTACATGAGGACCAACGTTCACATTTCTACTCTCAATATGCTATTATAATCTTTTCGAAAACAGTCACTTAACGGAGAATCAACTTAGTTGCTCAGTTAGTTGACTATCTGACAAGGTGAAGGTTCGATTAATCTCTTTGTAATTAATTCCTTCTCCATTTTCCCTTTTCCTACTTCCAACCAAAAAAAAAAACTCAATTGTTTAATTATTTTTTTAAAAGAAAATATATGTTCAAGAAGTTAAATTTTTCTTTGGAATCTAATTCTTCACTTTAGCATTTTTTTCCCTTGTATTTTATGGTGACATGTTTTTCTAGATAGCGTTGAAAATTTAGAATAATCCATGTTTTTAAAAGTGAAATTAGAAGAAAATATTTTAAGTCTTTTGACAATAATGTCATCCAGAAATAAAGCACACATAAATGCACTCTCATGAGCTGTATTAAGATTAAGAGCATGTTTGGAATAAATGAAAATAAAAGATAAGTAGTTTTTTGTTTATTATTTAATTTTTTATAAGTAAATAAAAATGTTATCCAAAAAATAATTTATATCTAGTTTAGACAAATATTATTGAGGTAAGATATGACGAATGGAGAGAGGTAGAGTGGTTGGAACTTGGAAGGGGTTGCTGGGGTGGGGGGCATGGGGTGAGAAGGTCGGGGGAGGGTAGGGCGTGGTCGAGTGTTGTGGGATCAGAGTGGAGGAGAAAATCACTAATGAACCTGATTTTCTCTACTCGTAGATGATGAGCCATTATCCTAACCTTAAAAAAAATTATATTCAAAACGTTTACATGATCGAACCAACCACGAAAAACTTAAATGTAATTTTTTATAATAAACATTAATCGATAATCTGATAAAAATAATAATCAACTTATTACTATTACAATAGGTGAATAATTGCACTGATCGTGTAAAACATTTTTTATAAAACTTTAAATGTATAAACTACAAAAAAAAATTAATTTTTTTTTTTTAATGAAACCACGTCGTTAACATGAATAAGATTCTTGCTTTACTTAATTTCTTACCAAATATATGGACCTTTTTAGCTTTGAGATATGCTACTAATCATAATTAGTAAAGGCAAAAAGAAGAAGAAGCTTCATGCTTAAATCTTAACTAACTTTACGCTAATCATTGGTACAACAACTTCTCAAATTTAATTAATCAACTTCACTAAGTACTTTATTCTTTATTTTGCCTAACAAAATATAATTATGGGCCAAGACCTTTTTTAAAGCAGGTAAAATATCATTAGGTTACTGGCCATCAACTACCTGTCCATATTAAGCTAAATGGTCTCTAATCCTTAAGGTCCACCATAATTAGGTGAACTAAAAATGTTTTAGTACACTTAATTATAAAGGGACTCAAATTTAGTACCTTATCAATACTTTAAAGCACATTGAGAATCAAGATATACTTTTTTGGAACATTACATGCGAATACACGAGTTATTAGTCTAATAATTTTGATTTTAGAGAATTGGTAATCAAAATAAATTGATCAATTTTAAATAAATTAAGATCGACTATGTGTATGATCAGTTACCATTATTCATGTTGCTCGATCCATTTAAACCAATCTAGGTCTAACATTATAAAACGATTAGTGTAATTCTCAATTATCACATGATTATCATGTAATTGTTTTCTAGTCAATAAAAAATATTTCAATTAATAATTGTAATCGCAACGTACGTATAGATAGGGACTAATTAACCACCAAAGCTAAATGTTAAAATTTGGTAATTGATTTCTTGAATATAATTAGGGGCTCAATTTTTTTAGAGATATTTGAGAGACAAAATATATTCTTTTGCTGTTTACGTAACGATTTATTTATAATAATATGGCCTTAATGTTTAACCAAAAAAATATATAATATGGCCTTAATGTTTAACCAAAAAAATATATAATATGGCCTTAATATTCCAGCTTTGATAGTAACAGATTAACAACATTCTGATTTGACAACAAAAAATTGTATAAGTATTTATAAAGTTCTATCCTTATTTATGTTGAAGTTTAAGTTTGATCTATCAAAACAATAAGGAAATACTAAAAAATTTAAATACTTCCCAAATCTTTCTAATTTAATTTTATTGCAACTATGTATTTATTACTGATTTATGTCATAATCATAAATACTAACTTGTATCCTGTCTGACGTTTAATGATAATAAATTTTCCTCACAAAAATATTTAGTGGTAATAATTGCTTAATGTCGTATTTATAGTTGATAAATTTTTTATCAATATTTATATAAATTGTTCGTTATAAATACTCATATTATAGCACATATTGTTGTTGAATATAATATAATTACGATAAAATTCTTTATTTCTTGATACTACACAAATGTTGAAATTAAATCAAGAATAGTAATTCAATATTGTTTAACATTTTTTTTTATATATAGTTTAGATTAATTTATGTCTGATTAGGTTTTGTTTATCAAGGTTTACTTGATATTGAATAAAACCTCCAGTCTCTTTTTTCTCTACTTTTATATAAATAAATAAAAAATATGTATCCATGATTGGATTTTTCACTCGTGTCTATATTATATCCTTCGACAAATAAATAAATAAATTATCATCACTTAATCATAATTAAGTAATATATAAATTACTTTGATTTGTACAGTAATTATTTTTATGATTAAATTATTTAGTTTAATGTCAAATTAAGTGCAAATAAATATTTTGAGCTTTAGGATCCATCCATAGCGTGCGATGTAGTTATCATAAATACTTGAGTTAATGTCTGTCTACTTTCACATTTTTTGTATAAAAAATTTAATGTAAGTTTTAAATACTTAAAAATACATATGGTCCCATAGTATATATAAGGAGTAATAAAAAGCTTTTATTAGTCATACAAAAACTTTTGCTACAAGGCAGCTAAGCTATAATGCCATATGACATTCTTTGCAAACATTAATTAAGCTAACGGCAATGAAAAAGTCAAAAAAAAAAAGTGCATGTGATCATTATTAATTCATGTAATTAATAATTATATTGCAAACGTCTTTCTTTATCAACATATATATAAAAAAATCTTTGGTCAAACTGTTAAATTCATGAATGATCTTTTAATTCTACTCTTTTTTTGGTTGACGAAGTAATTTGTTGTCATTTTTTTGGGTTTGCATATAATAATTGTAGGTAAATCGTACTAGGTAAATTTGGTGCGATGAGCTCAATCAAGAAAGCAAACAGGCAATATCGAACTTAAAACCTTCAATTTTACGAGATTACCTGCTCAATCAGCTCAATCTACACTCTGATGGTTATTATCGAACTTTGTCTAAATATTATAAAAAGTCCCTAGCTAATTAGGTGTTGTTTGGTTTGAAAAAGTAAGTAGTTAAAACTTTGTTTGGATATCCTAGTGAGAACAGAAGAATGCTTTACTCCAAACCCTTCAATTAATGTTTGTGGTCCTTGCTACAAGTATTTAATGCTATCTATATATAAGACATTTCTTGTGCACTTAATAGCATGGTTTATTTAACCATTTAATAAAGTCGATGAAAATTATTAGAGATAGACTAAGGTCATGATATGCTAATTTGATATAGCAAAATCATGAGCAAATTATTAAGTATCAGATGATGCGCTTAGTTTCAAGAACAAGAAAATATGATGATAGTATCTATTTTTAAAAAAATTTATCATGTATATCTTATATGAAAACAAACTCAAACATCATCGTTGTATTAAAAAAAATTAAAGCATTTGTTGTAATTAACTCCTATAACTAACCTTGGTTTGTTTACAATATTTTTCTACAACAATTAATTTTTTATATTGATGCAACAGAAACTATATAACTACCCTATAGAAATATAGCTAACTAACACATGGCTAAAGAATTAGGGTAGATTTGTAGAGATATATTTTTCCATTATGGCATTCAAGAAGTACTTAATACAATTTATATAAACTTTAACATTTGATTTATATTATAATTTATAACCCCACGAAGGCAATATGCTTATTTTTTTAAAGGGCGATTCCGATATGATAAAAAAAAAATTGAAAAAATTATTTAAGAAAATATATATTTTTTTAAATCAAGAAATTAACTTTCGTTATAAAAATAAGGAAAACAAATTTCATATATAATTTTAAAAATTTAACGGATTATCTGATGCAATATTTAAAATGACAGAGCTGTATTTATTTTTTATTTTTTTACCTAACATGCATATATTTAAAACTAATTTTCCACCTTGCACCACGTGGGTACAAAATTTATAATATCTTCCCTTTTCCATTTTCTTCTCCCCCACCATTTGCAGGCGTACACGCAACCCAATTTTTTTTTATAAAATATCAAATAAATTTTGATACATTTGGAAGAAAAAAAATGAACAAGATCTAGTGTGACTTGGTGTAATTTTCAATTTACTTATTAAATACTCCATATTAGTTTTGAAGATATCTCTATTTTTTAGTTTGCTAGTTCGAGAAATGAACATTTAATGCTATTCTTTAAGTTATTTTATCTTAGGAATACTCTGGCGATTTCAATTTATATGACTTAATATTATTTTTTAGCCGGTTGAAAAATGACAATTTTAAAATGTCAATTTTATTTTAATGAAATGACTTATAACTATAGAAATATTTATAACTTATTAGAGACCATTTTCAAAAGGATTTCCTTTTTTTTTTTAAAATCGATTAAGTCAAATTATATTACATAAATTGAGATGAAAAAAATATCTACCTAGAGAGAGGGTCCAGCTAATTAGATGAGTGTATGGAATCTCCAACTACTGAAAACAGTTCTATAAACCGACAATAGCATGACCTTAGCACATGCACCCATTTGCTATACAATCAACCAATTATATATATACCTTTATTAAAAATTCTGTATGTAATATATTTTTTTCTTCAATGAAAGTGATGTCTGGATAGTATTTTACCACTAATATAATAGTAATAATAGTGATAACTGATAATGGTATATATAAGTGATACTCTAGTATATAGTGGTGACTAATAAAATGATTGTCATCAATGATGGATGATATTATGATAAGTATGATTAATGTTGATGATCGTAAATTGTGACTAAGGAGATGTCGACTGATTGCAATAGCTGATGGTGGTTGATTGGTTGTGCCTAAGAGCAATGGGTGGTAGGTGATAATGGTGAACGGCGATAGTTAACGATGAAAGTAAGTGAAGTAGTGGTGAAAGTAATTTTCTTATAAAAAAAACTTTAATTGAATAATATGTTAATAGTATTAAAATTTTGTTGTGGATCTTAATTACTCAAATCTATTTGGACTCATTATGAATTGGTTGTTGTGTTTGACATGGACAAAAGTATTTTAGAAAATATCTTTTAAGTATCTTTATGTTTAGTTGTTACCATTTTTGAAAATTATTTTCTTTAATAAATTAAGTTTCTTGAAAATTAAGAGAAATAATTTCTAAATTAGAAAGATAAGTTCGGTAAGTAACATTTGACTTATTGACACCTCCTACACACTCCTCCCACATAGCTTCCATTGCCACTATCCCACACCTGACACCCGACTATTACATCTTTTATCGTGTTTGTCTAAATTAAAAATAAATATTTTTGAGATAATATTTTATTTAATTACAAAACGCAAACACAACCTTGATGAAGAAAAATGAGTAAAATTTAATGAAATAGATTTTTTAAAAAAGATGTCCTTATTAGATTCTCTTTAGCTCCAATTTTTTGGGCTCTGTCATATTCTCTGAAAAAACAAACCTATTCCAACAGAAAGCATTATTCTTTGGAAGTGAAAAAAGAAAAAGAAAAGAAGAGAACATTATCAATGGATAAAACTTACAAAATGCTTCTAATTTTGTACTGTTTTTTTATATTATATTTAATGAATTTGTTGTCAGCAGGACCAATTTGAATAGTTGGAATGAATCAATCATGTGATGAATGATGATTTCTTCATCTCTGGCATCAATTTTTGTTGTGTTTCCATTATAGTATTAATCTCCTAAAAAAGACCCCATTTCGAGGACCTTCACTTCAGATTCAGAAGCCCACTTTCAATTTGGACACTTCTCAAGCATTCTCCTTCTCTCTCTCCTTATCTTTCACACTTATGACTTAACTAATCAAGAAAATGCCCCTTCAAAAAGTTGCCTTTTTTTACTTTGTACTGAGCAATCAATGCTAACCCTGAACCCTTTTCCTCAGCTCTACTCTTTCTGTACAAGAATACATCCATATATTTTTATGGACTACTGTACTATTTTATTACTTTGTTTTTTTACTTAATAAATGTATAATTGCCAAACCCCCATTTTGTTCCTTCCTCTTCTTGATTCATTTTTGGGGTTTCTGGCTTTCTCTTTCTCTTGACCACTAATGGCACCAAGTTCTTGAATCAATGAAAGTTGGATGCTTTTGTTGGAGTAAGGAAAGGTGCTTTGGCTGTGAATCTCAATAGGGTTGTAAAGGTTTGATTTTTTTGATCTGTTTGAGTGGTTTTGTGGGATTTTCATTTTTATTATACTTGTATAATTGAACCCTTCTTGGAGAACCATCTTTTCACCCTTTTGAGTGAGAGTTGTTAGCTGTAATTTTTTCTTTGTTAATCTGGAAATTGGGAGAAAGAAACCCTTTTGCTAGATTTCCTTTGTGAAATCTTGAAAGTTCTTCAATTTGGTATCTTTTTCTGGTAATGCTAATTGAAGATTTGGGGAATGGCTACTTTGGTACCTGGTGTTCTATTGAAGCTTCTTCAGCATATGAACACAGATGTGAAAGTTGCTGGTGAGCATAGGTCATCTCTGTTGCAAGTGGTTAGCATTGTGCCAGCATTAGCAGGTGGGGAGCTTTTTCCTAACCAAGGGTTCTACCTAAAGGTATCAGATTCTTCTCATGCTACTTATGTATCTTTGCCTGATGAACATGATGATCTTATTCTTAGTGATAAGATTCAATTGGGTCAGTTCATTCATGTTGAGAGGCTTGAAGCTGCCTCACCTGTGCCTATCCTTAGAGGGGTTAGGCCTGTCCCTGGCCGGCACCCTTGCGTTGGAACTCCTGAAGATATAGTAGCAACTCATTCTTTAGGCTTCCTAAATAACAATGGTAATCTGTCTCCTGGTTCAAAATCGCGAGATAAAACTAAGTCTCCTTCAAAAGCATTTGGTAATGTGGGGGTGAAAGATAATAAATCTGCAGTTTCTAGATCAAATGGTGGTACCAAAGAGGAAAAAATGGAAAAAAAGAAGCCTACCTTGACTTGGTCGAAGTCTCACTTGTCGAAGTTAGCATTAAATGTAGTGGAGAAGAAGGATTCTCTAATGAGAGTAAAATCATCTTCTAGCTCAAGATCAATACCCACATCTCCTACTAGTTGTTATTCATTACCGACTTCTTTCGAGAAGTTTTCAAATGGGGTTAAGCAACAAGCAAAGGTTAAGGGCCTGGAACGATTGGAGAAAGCAACAACTAAACCTGGATTGGAGAAGTCTAGTTCTGTTCGTGGGGCGAGTCCAACACCGAAGAGAGTGCTGGGTGGGAATCCATTGAAGAATTATCTTCAAGGGCTTGAATTGGAGCCTAAGGCCTTGAGGAAGAGCTGGGAAGGGAATATGGATTTGAAGAGTAGAGAGAGTCCCAGATTGAGGGTCAACAAGCATGATTTGAAGCCTGAACCGAGGAGCACTTCTGTAAGTATTCTGTTTTCCCCCCTACCCTGTTATATAATGTTTCTGACTGTTCGGGTATTGGTTTAAACTGATTAAATGTATATCCACCTTCCCTTTTATGATTCAGGGCATAGGCTATGATTGTTTTTAACATTTTGAAGTGAAATTTGATCAATATTCTTGCAGGATAGTTTTCTGCAAGCAGCCGCGCTACCTTGAATTGTCATTTATTTATTTATTTATTTGACTCTTGTTGCATTTAATAGATTTTGATACTCTTTATCTGAATGCTTTGATGGCAGGTTCCAAGAAAATCAACTAGTGAAAAATTGACAAGTAAAGAAGATAACCGGGGAATACTTGCAAAATCATCCAAAGAGGAAAATAAGGCTCATACATCCTTAAAGAAGTCCACAAATGGAGAGCCTGTTGATGCTGATAAATCAAGTAAGCAGAAAATATCCAAGGGAAGAAAGCTACCTGGGGAGGTCAATAATGGCTTACAAGACTTGGTCAAAGTTGCTGTCAGTAATAGAATTTTAGCAGATGGAAATGTTGCCTGGTCTTCACTCCCATCTTCTCTCACAAAGATTGGAAAGGTATGCAGTTCTGAAGTGCTTGCATTCTTTACAGCTTGATGGGTTCTCCGTTCACTCCTCAAATGTTATTCGTGTATATTACATCTACAACCATTTCTCACCCAGAGGTTCCTGTAGCATTTAAGACAGTTCTAACCATGTTAATGCAGTTTTTGTCATGTTTATATGCTATGGTCTCAGAGTTAAGTTTGCCTAGTATATTTACTCTTTAGTTACAGATTTCTGAAAAGCATTTTCTGTTTTCTCACTTTTTCTAGTCACCTGATGGTCCTGTAGTTTAAAGGTTTTTAATTTTTGAGTAGGCATGTGCAGCTCATGTATTTGCTCATGAAATCTTTTCTTATTGGATCATTAAATTGCATTATCGCACTGTTACCTTTCTCATTTTTTTTAAAGTGTATTATCGGAGATTGGACTATTTATTTGATCTCTGAAAAATACCATTTCATGTTATAGGAAGTCATGAAGCACAGAGATGCCGCACAGATAGCAGCCATTGAGGCTATGCAGGTGGCTTCGGCTTCCGAAAGCTTACTCAGATGTCTAAGGTAGTCCTGCTTCTTTTTTCCTATTGTTTGGATTGTAGGAGTTTAAGTTACTTCTTTTTGAGTGGCATAGTAAAGGTGAATTTTAAGTGCTGAAATCAGTTTATTCGCTTCAAGTTGAGACCCTTGAGCTAGGCAGCATGTGTGTGTGTTGATAAGGTAATATTTATCGATGTTGCAAGTTGTATAAAACCTAAAAATGGTTCTCTGCAAAAGACAATCTACACAATCAGGGAACTCGTGGATGCACCAAAAACTAATTAAAAGGGACCTCGCGGCTGCACCAAAAACTAATCAAAAGGGACCTCGTGGATGCACCAAAAACAAATCAAAAGAGTTAGGCTGGATATCAAGTACTCCTACATTTTGTAATGTTGGAGCCAACTGTGAAAGATTCAGGTTATATCAAATATGGCTGCACACGTGGCTATATTCTGTATAATCAGTTGCCAACAATTTAGAGTTGGCACCTGGGCCTAACTCAACCCAAAAGCTAGCTCATGAGGGGAGGTTTGTCCAAGTTCATATAAGGAGACCAATTTTCCATCCCTTTACCAATGTTGGGCTTCTTTGGATGAGCTTAGCAGGAGTGAAAAGTACCACTATATTCAACAGTAAAGATATGGGACTTGAGCCTAACTCAACCCCAAAAGCTAGTTCTAATGACGCTGTCATACGATATGGGTGTGCAATTTTGATGTGGCATTTGCACCACGAGTTTAGTTGAATAGGACTATGTGCTTAAAATCTTGATCATCTTATTAACGTGATGCTGTGTTTAGTTGCCTGTTGTGGGTAGTGTTTGTGGGTGGTAAGCTGGACCACAGAATTGTTAAGCTAACAGCTTCAGTTACCTGATACCCTCTTTTAGGTAAGAGTAGTTCACTGTCAATTTCTCATTTTCCATTTCTTGCCTAAAATACAACAAGTGAACAGTTTCGTCACATACCATATAGGTGAGGGGCTAGTTGCTGAAAGGGACTGTCAGGTGTCTGATTATGGTTAGACAACTACAACTGCAAATCTCAAATTAGCTTATTTTCATCTATTCAGCAACTTTACTCCTTTGGGAATAGGTCATAGCTTCAGTTCATATGCATGATTTTTGTCCTCCAGTTTAGGATATCGACTCTAAGCAGGACAGTTGCATGCAACTGAATGAGCCAGAATATATTTGCAGATAAGACTCTCGACGTGCCTTCAGTACTTTAGCATGGTTCGGGCATGTGAAGAGGAGGTGCGTGGATGTGCCGGTAAGGAGGTGTGAGAGATTGAGTAATAAAAGTTAGGAGGCATAGAGGTAGGCTATGTTGCTTGAACTTTTTAGGAATGTTGACAGGTGCGTGTGGGATTCTCCAAAAGAAAGTGCATTTTTTGAGATCCGACACGGGTGCAACAACATTTTTGGAGAGTCCAAGCAACATAGGAGGTAGGCCGAAGAAGAACATGAGGAGGTGATTAGATAAGAAATAGTACAACTTTAACTTACCGAGGACATGATCCTAGATAGGAAGGTTGAAAATAGAGTATAAGGTTAGTAGGTAGCCGAGTGTTGTCGCACTTCATGTGGGAGAGCCGGAGAGGCAGGGGCTAGACTCCTCTCTGCTCCTTATTAGTAATACTAGTCTTTGGGTACGCGTTTTGCACGTTTGCCCCTTGTCATTATTATAAACTTCTAAGTGCTTAAGAAGTCGAGCTATTAAATAGGAAATGAAATTTACATTATTAATTTTACCATTTACATTTCATTCATTAAATAAAATTCATAACAACAAGACTGTGCAGTTTCCATCAAGCAAGAAATATGTGAAGCTAATTAAGATATTCTAACCTCTAATGGTATGAATATGTCAAAAAAGAATATACATATATATGCAAAACCGTGCTTCTGGCCCTGTGGTTTGGGCTTGGGACTTCCATTTTGGAGGTCTCAAGTTCGAAACCCCTTGCCAGTGAAAGCAAGGGGGTTGCCTTCTGGGTCGAGCTCGTCGCACCGGGCTTGCCTAGTGCGGGTTAGTGGTTTGCAAGTTATTGCATAGGAGCGGGAGTTTTATCTTATGCGCACCCAAAGGATAGCGGCTGCAGGGTTCCCTTGTCTCATATATATATATATATATCTTCAACCAGAGTATTCAAAAGTAGGATGGTTTGTTTAAATTTGACAAATATTCGAAGAAGAATAAATGGATTTAAAATTACAATAAAATCCAACTTGTACTCAAAGAAGGATAGTATGTTGTTTATATGAAAAGATGTTTAGTATCTTGATAAATGAGTAATTAATATATCATTCAAGATGGCAAGAATCAATGCTGTGACTTTAATTACCATATCCATATGCATTGTGTACATAAACAGATGTTCAATAGCTTAATAAAATCATTAAAATGTAAATTTACATTTTGTGCACAATTAGTGTAGGAATGATATTATTTGATTGAGGGGTAAAATTGTCCATCACTTTTGATGGACATTTTGGTAATTCAACTTCGGATTTAGGAGCTTCCCATTTACAATAAATATCATATATAACTGATATTTAAGAATTACATAGTTTCTTTGTTCTTTGGTGTTCATTACTATCTGTTCATTTGCTTTGTATAATGTTTTTTCTCTCTTATTTTCTTGGATTTGTGCTTGAATTCTTATTTTCATTTGAGCCGAGGGTTATCGGAAATAACCTCTCTACTCCACAGAGAACCCCACTTGTGGGATTGCATTAGGTATGTTGTTGTTGATCAGTTAATTCTTCCTTCAAAAGTGTTAAGGATGACCTCCTGGGAGATAAACTTTTCTGACCTTGCCTATGTATTTCAGAGTCGGTTCAAATAGAATTTTATTTTCCCTTCAAATAAGTTGGATAAGTTTAGCATGTTATCTTCATTCTTATGACAGCCCGTTGAAATGTGTGTCACTAGATTTATACTCTCATATAATGAAGCCAAATCATTTACTAACTTGTATGGATACCAAAGTTGTTCTTATTGAATGAGAAAAGTGGCCACCCACAGATCTTTCGCCGTGCAATTTTCAGTAATTATTTCTGGTTTGATCTTTGTGGCTTCAATTTCCAGTTTACATGTTAGTAAAAGCTGGAGTCAATACCTATAAATTTCTTATTCATGCTAGCAATTGCATTTTCTCAATCAGGGTGCTTGAATTCAGACATGAATAGATTTTAAAGAAAAATGATATGAGATAAATATGATTTGATTTTCATGTACTTTGAATGTTTTTTGTCACTAGAGTAATGTCTGTTTTCTAAAATTATAAGGAATCCACATTGTTGTGGGTTTCTTGACTGAGTCATCTTGGACCTTTTGTGATAACAATGTTGAGAAGATTTTTTCCAATCGGAATTACTGAAAAAGGTAAAAGAAAGGAGGGAAGAATGCAATCCAGCCGGCCCCAGTTTCCACCTATAAATTACAGACCATACCTTTTTAATGCTACTACAGTAACTCTTTAACAAAAAGGAAGAGATATTCCCTTCTAGAAACCAATGGGCCCTTCCAGCCAATAATGTTGGTTTTCCAGCAGAAGTGCCAGAAAGGGATAAGTTTCAGCTGGATGTGGGGAATCATGCTGGAGGAAGGAATTGTTCTGGTTGCTCGGCATCTTTTTTTCAATAACTATGGTGTCCAGGTCAGCTTTGTGCTCCTCGATTAATTCCACGGACTACTTGCCACCTAAGTTGCGCGGACTCTTCAATTTCGATGCCACACCTGTGTCGGATTCTTCAAAAATACACTAAAATGGAGAATCCGACATGCACCCGTTGCCGATTTTGAAGAGTCTGAGCAACATAGTTTGCCACCTCCCACCAACAATAGGTATCATGTAACTGAGTCTATCTTGCTCACCTCCCAACAATAGGTATCATGTAACTGAGTCTATCAAGGCTAAGACAAATGACAAGAAATCATCTAGTGTTTTTTGTCTTTGATGGGATTTGAACCTGAGACTTCATGGTTATCAACCACCTCATTGACCACTAGGCCACACCCTTGGATGCAGGTTGCTCTGCATCTTCTTGATGCTTTTGGATGAAATTCATTTACTTCATCAAGAAAAAAAGAAAGGAATAGTTCTGTAGAATATTCTAGTTATGTTTCTAATTATTCTTGGTAGACTGATTAGCAAGTTAAATCAATTTGTGTTGGGTTAATATTTAATAAGGATTACTTTGCTATCCTATGCAAATAGTGGACCATGGTTCTTTCTTCTTTTTTCTTAGTTCTTTTTATGAAGAGAATTTCAATAAATGGCATCAAGAAGATGCATGGCAAAAATATACAACAGAAGAGTATCTGATATACAAAATTTTACTGAACAACTAAGGAGCATACACTATCCAAAAGAAAATTCAATACTAGTTACAGGGGCCTGATTGAACCAACTAAATAAATTGATCAGACATTTAGCTTTAAGAGTGTGATTAGGAGTTGAAATCCCATCTAAGCATCTACGATTCCTCCCACTCCAGATGCACCAAAAAATAGCAGCAGACATCATTTGCCAATTCTTTTGATGGATTTCCATTAGCATCCTCTAATACTATAAGGCATGACCCAGCAAAGTCCAAAGACTGATAAAAATATACTCCAAATGTCAGCTGCTGCTGTACAGTGAAGAAACAGCTGTCTCACTCTCTCAGATTCCTCCTGGCACATATAACATCTATTCACTTTCTTAATGCTTCTTCTGCTAAGGTTGCCTCGAGTAAGGCAGCCATCACACAATGTTGTCTAGATGAAACCAATTACTTATATGGGGATTTATATTTTCCTATAAGCTTACATGGCCATTTGTCAATCAGTTCCTTGTTGGAGCATAGATTTTCCATATCCTCTTTTGATATTGTAGGTTCTATCTTTGGATCCTCCCTGTTTCTAATCTGTCCTGCACCTGAGAGTTTACCATAAAATCTGATATTTTTGTAAGCAACCCCTGCAGGTCATTCAACTACCAATCCTGGATATCCCTTTTGAACTGCCCTACCCTGCCCATGAGTTATCTTGCCAGTATTGTGCCACATTGGTGTTTCTATTGTTGGCTGGTAAAAATAAACTTGGATATACATCTTTCAGAATCTCCGGACCATGGTTCAGTTTAGGGTTTATTATGAACTTTCAAACAGTGGTATCTCTACAATTTGTTTGTTCATCAGAGCATCAACTGAAGTTATGCTTTTATTACACAAACTAACAAGTGCTGATTGTTTAATTTCAATTGTTCAGTACATATTCTGAGTTGAGCTCCTCGGCAAAGGAAGATAATGCACAGCCTGCTGTTGAGCAATTCTTGGCGCTGCATGCGAGTTTGAAGAATGTTCACCTTGTTGGTGATGCTTTATCCAAGACCATATCAGCTGCTGGTTCAGAATCAGATCATGAAGAAAACCCTTCTGAAGAAGCACTTAAGGCTGTATCAGAAAAACGGAAGCAAGCAACTCTATGGGTCAATGCTGCGTTGGCTACCAATCTGTCATCTTTCTCGGTGTATAGCAAAAAAGCAACTTCAACTCCAATTTGCCCTTCAGCTCCCTCGCCAAGCCCAAAGACTATCGCTCTCAATCAACCTATGCTAGTCCTTGACAACTCAACCAAAAATACACTTGCAAAACCTCAAGCCAAACCCCGCCCGACAATGAGTTCTAAGATTCAGTCATCAGGATCTCAACGGCGCTTAGCAGATGGGGTAGCTGCTAATCAGAAGCCAAAATCTCCCCCTCCAGCGGATTGGGTCAGAGGAGACGGTCTTGAAGAGGCTGTTGACTTAGCCGAGATGTTACGAGTAGCGTCCCAAGACTGGTTCTTAGGATTTGTAGAAAGGTTCTTGGATGCTGATGTGGATGCCTCAGCTTTATCAGATAATGGTCAAATAGCCGGCATGTTATCCCAGCTGAAGAGTGTGAACGACTGGTTAGATGAGATTTCCTCTAGCAAGGATGATGAAAGTCCCAAAATTGCTTCTGAGACCATCGATAGGATAAGAAAAAAGATCTATGAATATCTTCTCACTCATGTGGAGTCTGCTGCAGCAGCTCTTGGTGGTGGCAGTGGCGGTGGCTCACAAGTGTCACCTACAATAGAAACCAAAACAAGAAAATGAGTTCTATTGCATAATGCATACTACTAGCAACTCACCTTTCATATTTGAAGCATGCTCCAATAGTCCTTCAACCGCCAAGTGGTTAAAAGAGCTGAAAGTTTTAGGATGTGTATAGATTCTAAAAATTGGTCGAGGTAGAGTAGTTTAGTATATATATTGTGCAGACAGGGAGTTACATGAAGTTCAAGATTTCCATTTTTCTTTACCTGGAAACTTTTTCTCATAAATTATGAATAGCTCAAAGTCGTGAGTATATACTGATGTGAGTTCTGGAGAAAAGGGAACATGTCCTTTCTCCTTACCTTGAACGAGTAACAATGAACTTGTTACTGAAATTAACCTTATAGTTTGATTATGACATTATGCATCTCGGTGTTATCAGTCGAAGTAGAAAGCTATGGACTTGTTGGAACTTCAAGGTTTTCAAGTTTCTTTCACAATCTTGCTAGAAATGACCGAGTGAGCTATCCAAGCTTGGGTGGACAGAGTTACCCGATACTTGTGCTAGTTGGAGGTAACAATTAGGCGTGTGACTTATTAATTTGCTTGAGATTGAAATGTAATAATTGTTGTAGTACCAGTAAAAGATTAGCTTCAGATCATGTCCCGTGTACTCATTTTTCTTATAACAACCATATGACAACTGAGACATAGAGTAGCAGATAACATATTAAAACGACCATACATTAAAGATAAGATTGAGAAAGTTCTTATTGGTATCTCAGTGGTAGACAAATAAAACATATGTAGCTCTATATAAATGACACTAATAATCTTGAAAATTGCAGGATAATCGTGGCCGGTCCAAAGCACATCTTGTTAAACTCTGGTGGATGAGTGACTGCAAGATTGTTCAATAGGAACTGGAGGGTCTGAGAAAGAGCCATTGAGAATTGACTTGGCTAACCAGACATTTGCAGCATCTGTGTAATGTATCCCATCCCAGCTAATGTACTTTGTGGGATCACTACATGCCTTCCCATGCTCTGTGCCATTCACTATAGCTGTCTGCCCACACGCAACTTCAGAACCATTGTTGTACCATCCACAGCAAAACTCCAACGGATCTCCAAAACCTGCTTGCCCATCAAAAACAAAGCATAATTGGCCATATTAGTTTAAGTTCTATGTGCTGATAGTGCAAAAGATATTATATAATCAGCTCACTCATAAGGTAGCTCAAGGTAAATCTCTATGATATACATTCATAATTGTTAACCTGATGAAAATAGTTACTAACTGGTATAATAGGTTAAAACACATTGATCGTGTAAACAGAACTTTTACTGTCTATAAGTCACAAGTTCAACCAGAGGAATCAGTCATTGATGCTTGCATCAAGGTAGATTGCCTACATTACACCCCTTAGGGTACGTGCCCTTTCCCAGGCTCTAAATGAACCAGGATGCTTTGTGCAGCGGGCTGTCCCTATAACTGCAACTTCTTGGAGGAAATTAGCATAGGTTACAGTTTGGTTCATTCATTCAAAGAGTAGTAGAGTTTATTAACAAAGCAATAGAAATTACCTTGTTCCTTGGCAGAGCTAATTAGTTGATACTTAGCTGAATAAATGTCAACATAAGTAAATGCAGCACGAGGAAGCTCTGCTCTTAAGTGTAATATCCTGTCCTTGAGTTGCTCGTTAAACTCACGAGCCACCTTGTTTTGGTTCTCTATGCAGCCAATGCCATCCAAGCCCTGAGGCTTCAATGGATAATCTATCACACTGTAGGGCAAACAGCCAATGGGACCAGTATTGTGGATCCAGAAATTCACAGCCCCTTCATAGTATAGTTGCTGCACAAATTATGTATATACACAAACATTAGTAAGAAAAAGAAGAGATCCAATAATCGAAAGATAATGTTTGTCTCCCAAATGAGTAGCATCTAAGTCAAATCCCACATGGACAAAACACAGGAGACGTTAGGTATATAAGAAAGCAAGCCTTATGCCTTAGTAACGCGTGTTAAGGATATGGTGGACTGTAGGCTCAAAACAGATAGTATCAGTACCAAAACCACATAATAATGAAAGGATGGTCAGTTGAACACCCTTCGTGAGAAATTTATACTACGTGTATGAGCCCTAAAAAAAAAAAAAGAACATACATGAATAGCTTGAGTAAAATTGTCTAAGATTAGTGGAATGGATGCTCTGACTTGTGCTTCATGGGTATGTTGAAAACCATAAGAAAGGTCATTCTGTCCAATGTCAAATGTGTACAGTGCCTTGGAAAAATCTTGTGGATTTGCAATGTTGACTTTTGAAGAAGACCATTTTGAGTTATTTGGAACTGCATCAATAATGTCAATAACATAAACACTCATACAATGTAAATATTAGTAGAAAATTAAGGCAAGGAGAAGTTAACTCACTTGATAAATCAGAGAGCAAAATAGTCCGTTTTTTGAATTGTAAAAACTGAGAAATCTGAACCTCAAGGCTAAAAGGACTATAACCACCAGGAAGTATAGATGAACCTGCTGTTGCAAAATTTGCACCATTTCTAAAATTTGCCATTACTGAATCTAAATATGGACTCAAGTACTGTAACTCCAACCTGTCCGCTGCAACACCACGAAAAAACAAAAAAAAAACACAATCACAACTTGAACTCGTGATCTCCTGATCAAACACGAATAAGTTTTACCTATGAGGTCTATGATTAGACGACCATCGCACACTCTGCCCATGGGACTGCCGAAGAAGGTCAGACCATTGGGTGGAGGAACTTGACGGAATGCTGCTGATTTTCCACCAGTATCCGAATTCGAGTCACCAAAATTATATATTGCTGGAAACACACACTTGTTACTAATTTCTCCAAAAACTAATCCGAAGTATAATAGTAATGCTAACAATGTTACTAATTTCTCCATTGTGTAGTTGGTTTTTTGGATTCTGTAAGTAACTCCTTTATCTTCAAGTTTATATAAGAGATTTTGCTTGCTTAATTCTTTGTACCGTTTAAATATGAATTATTGCATCTCATGAAAGACATGCATCACATTTATAATTTTAACATAATGTCCAAAAGTAAAAAAATAATTAACGGTTGTAGGCATAACTATCAACTATTAATATGAATGGCCTTAAAAAGGGAATTGTGAACTATATACCAGTAACGTTTTATGTGTTGGGTGCATTTGACACGTTTTATATTTATTAAGAGTTTTCTTTTGTTGACTATGGTGATTAATTACGATAATTAAACGTATGTATAACTCTTCATATATGAGATTATCCAGTCAATATTCTGTCGTTAATAATTCCATGAATCCCATTAAATATGTAATTAATGATTCTCAAATGTGATGAACTATGTATTTTTCACAAGGATGTTACTAGACCCTTTTTTTTTTTTTTTTCAGGTTTGTTATTAGATAAAGGATTTTGTAATCTGAAATGTGCAGTAGTTAATATATTACTACAACAATAGAGAGGTGGAGAGGGAAATGAAAATTTCCAGTTGGTATTATCATTCAAATTTGAAGAAATTTTGACATTAAATTGAAAACGAGGAGGGGATATCGTGCAATCCTCCGTTTTTTTTCTTCGAAGAAAAGTTGGTGTCATTTAACCCGAAATTATGACTACCTTCATCATATATACACAATAACAAGAGTAAATTACGTAGTTTCTACGTAATAGATGATATATGTAGATGTACATTCCACCCTTCATAAACTGCAAACATACAAGTGTTTTGGCTCCTTTTCACCAGAAGCACAATGAGCAAAGATCTATGGATACTAGAATGTAAAATTCAGTTGCATTTTTTCCCTTTTCAAGTTATAATTACAAATTTTACAGAAGTCATAAAAGTAGAAACATCTACTTTCATACAGAAGCTTTTTTGGCAATATGTTCTCAATTCATAAAACTGTTTTTCTGACTCCCAAGGAGTGAACATAATGCTAAGCAAATGTACTCAGTGGCTAACTAAGAACTCTTTTACCAAATCGATTTATTCTGCTATCGACGGTTCTTTCTCTGGTTCAACCTCCAAGGGCTCTAACTTCTCTGTTTTACCATCTTCTTTTGGAATAATAAGTCCATAACCCCCTTCTTTTCGTCTGTAAACAATGTTAATCTCACCTGCAACAAGCATAAAATCATTAACCAAGTACCTTGAAGCATTCAGAAAATTGTTTATGATGTTTTAAGGATATTTCTTAGTACCAGTTTCCTCATTCCGGAAACCATAGAAGTCATGGTCGACGTTTTCCAGCTGTTCAATTGCTTCATTGACACTTAAAGGTGGCATGTCAAATGATTTCTTACGAACAATCTGAAATAAAATATGAACGGAAGTAAGTTCGAGAATAGAATTCTAGAAACATTAGGCAAATACCCAATAAATCTATATCTAAAACATTATTAACCATTAAAATGGTTGTTTATACTCATTTAAGCGAATGTAGTAAATCTTGACGATCAGATCATTACATCTCAAGCTAGGATTTCAAGGGTGATGTCTGTTAATGACTTGGTGCATCATTCAGTATTCTGGAACAGGCAGTTAAAGCATAAAAGGGAAGAGTCCAACATGATCTACAGTGCTACACCCACTCAACAGCCAAGAATTTGTTCACTTAAAAGAGACGAAGCACATTTCAATGCTTGGGTAGACAAAGCATGCTGTGAGTGCAGAAGCCACCGAGGCATTTATATCAAGTAGAGATTATGAATATCTGGCTACATCATAGGCTACTCGGTTTGGGTTGAATAAAGACAGGCATTTGATAGGTCGTGAGAGGATTTGGAATGGTAGAAACAGAAAGGCCCAAAGGCATTTGATAGGTCGTTTGGTTGGGAACTAGTTATCCCAGGACTAACTATCCTGGGATAGCTTATCCCACCATGTATATGGGATAACTTATCCCATCACTATGCTGTAAATGGTGGGATAAGTTATCCCAAAACAAGACATCTAAATTTTATCCCAGGACTATTTATTCTTATCCCTCACACCAAACAAGCATAGATAAAGGACAATCTTATTGTATCTGGAATGGATATTACACCTGTAATTTAAATAAACACTGTAACTGGAAAGATGAGCCTAATGTACATGCCTCCGTGTTCGGTAAATGTAACAAATGAAAAGGGGAGTCCCCGGGAGAAAATGGGCAGGGGCATATGCTATCACATAACTTAAGATCAGAAATCAGGATGTTTTAAGGCATATGCCAACCCTATTCATACTGCTATAAAGGTCACCAAATCTTAGTTCCTAAATGGTATTTCAAATGCTTTCTAGGTGAACCATTTTAACGTAAAATTTAGAAGTTTTTCCCTTTAAAGCGAAACATACCATACCTCCACAACACCTACCAGTTTTCTCCGTTCAAGATCCTTACTAATTCAAGGACTGGAATAAAATTTTAAAACTGACACAGGAAATGAAGTTTTTATCAACATCCTAGATTGTGATACCCAAATGTTATTCCACCCGTCAATTCTAATTCTACACCGATCCACCGTTAAACATCAAACAAAAAAATGATAACCATCTTATATATCATCGTACAATCAGATGTCTTTTTCCTGGTCTCTTACTACCTCTCTTCTATAATACTCTAAACATATCATGGAAGAATAATAGGACAAGAGTATGGCATCCAACGTCAAAAATGGAATACATATTAGCAAAACTCGTTCAGATATTCTACTCAGTTAAAAAATATTAATTGGGCAAGATATCAATTGCCAGCACCAGTAAGGCCCTTTAGTCACAGTGAAAACCATGTATCCTCGATGTTGCTAAGAATTCAGTCAAGTCTAAGCTAAAAGGCCATGTCAAACTTGTAGTAACCAATAAATTGAGTGCAAGAAGAATATTTGGCAAAACATATAAGTTCAGAGACAACCTCAGTAACAAAGCCGTCGCTCTTGTCATCATCTTCAACTTCTTCCTCTTGGGGAAGTGTTTCAAGATCCTCTTGAACTAACAGCACCTCTGGGTCCCTGACTTTCAGCCTATCGAAGCCCTTCATGTGGCGACCATGGTCTGAATCCTTCTCCTTAATTTTCCGCAACTTTCTCTGTATAATTGATGATACCATATCTATACTTCCATAAATTGACTCTGCATCTTCCTCTGCACGAATCACTCCATGCTTTTTCGTAAATAAAGTAACCTATAGTTCAGGAATTCCAGTCAAGTAAATTTTGAATAATAAGAACAATAACAAAAACCTAAAATAATGAATTTGCAAGTTTTTGGTGCACACTTCACATCTTCGAATTTTTGGGCCTTTTCCAAGCTCTCCACCTCGAACAGACAGCCTGACATCCACTTCCCTGGCTAGATGGCTGTGCTTTTGAACTGCCTTACCTAACTTCTCTTCCACATAGTCCTTCACAGCAGGTGTTAACTGTAGTTGCATCACAACAATAAGTCACCACCATGAACACGTTTAAGGCAAAAAAAAAAAATCCATTTGAGCAATCAATCTGCTAAGACTTGTTGTTTCATTGTGAACTATTAAAATGGTTCCAAATACGAGAGTCCAACAAGCTAATTTTTTTAATCTCAATTTATACATATATTTTCTACAACAACTATGACACAATCACAATAAGTTTGCTCAGCTATATATATATCCTCATTGACCATGTCCCTCCAGTTAAGTTCATCTCAAACTAACATTAAGCAAAAGAAAAATAGAAAGGAGTAATAAAGGTACTAGAAGCTCTCTATATTATCTTCTCTGACAAATTAGAGGACTACTAGAAACATAGAACATGACTAAACTATAAATTCAACTAATTGCTATCACCTTAATAGATATTTCTTTCATTGTGCCCTATTTTTCACTGAGGCTACATGGATTCAAAGAAATGGTAGATCCTATCAAAATTAGATAGATATTATAGAGACATAAGATACTAAAAACCTTGAGGGTACTATTATGTGCGCAGACCTTACTCCTACTTTTGCAGGATAGACAATAGCAGTTGAGTAACCATTTGATAGAAGAATAGATTCAAAATCAATTAACTATTTTTCAGAAAATCCAAGTTCCTATGAAGTACACTTTAGCATATAAAACAAAAAATGCAGGGAAATAATAATATGGTAAGAACTAAGGAGTGTAACCTCAAGGTTTTTCCCTTGAAGAATGAGTTTAACGGAAGATAGAGGACCGTCCCAAGACATCCGAACCCCAAAGGATTTTGTCACCCTATTTCTCACTGGAACATTAATCTCATTCTTCTTGAAAGCTGAATTTAAAAATCCCGAAGTGCTAGATGACAATGTCAGTGACAAAGCTGGAGAAGCAGTAGTGGGACAAGAAGAAGAGTAGGATGAGGAACCAGTTGTGTAGCTATGGATAGAGTGAAAAGTTGTTCCCACGGAAAGGGAAAGGGAAAGAGTCGCCATTGTTGTATATTGCAGAAGCAGCAGCTGGAGATTTCTGAGTCAATGAATCGATCTAAGGAGTAAAACTTGAAGTGGGTTGATGAATTTTGTGGGTTGTTGATAAAGATGGGAAGTTTGAAGGAGAATCACAGTTACTTTACTGAAGTGGATATAGGGACTGACGATGATGAAGAAGAAGAAGATGAAATGCGTTATCCAAAATGAGATGATGGTTGACACGTGACGTCTGCATGATTTGCAAGAATGGTCCCCGAATTTGTAGTCAAATTTCATTTCTGATATATATCCTAGCTGACGTGTCTGGGTTTGATCACGAGATTTGGAAATGGATAATATTCATGCCCAGCACATCGTTGATTTTTTCATTTTTTTAATTTTCTTGTTTGGGACTGTTTTCATAATCAACGATTTTTATGGATATTATTTTTATTTTTGAAATAGAAAACAATTTTATACAACAGGAAGCACCACCTGCCACTATTTCTTTAATTTAATAAAGTGGATTTCTTTATGAAAATCCAACTATACTCCCTAGGGGGGTTCACGGATCGATTATTAGTTAAAATCAAAACCAAAGTAACTTAATCGGTTTTAAGATTATTAAAATCAAACCAAATTAAATATAATATATATTTATCAGTTTGGTTGTTATCGGTTTTGGTTTGGTTTGGTTATTCAGTTATTAACCATATACAAAAATAAAAGAAATAATCCATTCAAAACGTGAAGAAAGAAAAAAAAAAACAATCCTTTCAAAACAAAAAATAGTTAGAATGACTGATATTACATAACTTTCGATCATTGAGTTTACTGTGAATAGAGCTTTGAAATTCATTACTTTGGCATAGAAGGAAGTGATTGACATTTTCAATCTCACAAAGAATTGTCATAGACCCTCATGACTCATATACATGAAATCAATAAAATAAATGGTCTCACCCTTGACATTTTTGCTTTCATAAGTAAATTATAAATAAATTTTGATGAATACGTATATATGATCTTTAAAATTGTTTATAAAAATAATATATTATGTATGTACAATAATAAAATGGGAAAATTGTATAAAATAGCAAACTATTAATTCAAATTAAATGTTATAACCACAGTTTGATTTAATTGTAACCCGTAGCAAACAGTTGTCATTCGCCTCTCTCCCCAGATTTCTCACTCGCCACTCTCCATTTCTCGCTCGCCAGTCTCTCCCTCGCCTCTCTAACTTTATACAAACACAAATGTATAAAATGTGTGTGTGTTTGTATAAAGCGAAAGAAAACTGTATATATAAATACATATATTTTCGTCATATACACTTATAATTATGCAAATACAGATCTTCCCCTGCCCAGTTCTCTTTTGTCGTTCTCTCTTTCTCGTTTTGTACAAACACAGATTATACAAATTACAATGTATAATTTGTGTTGTATAAAGCGAGAGAGAGAGAGATTTTGATATACAAATATTTTATTTCGATTCAACTGCATACAAATTCAAATTTTATGCAGATATACAAACACAATCATTGATACATATACATAGTAGTTACATACAGTGGCGGACCCAGGATTTTCATTCAGGGGGTTCGAAAAATAAAGTATAAACGTGTATATATAAGCCAACAAAATAAAATTTCAAGAAAGTAGTAGTATTTAGTTTTAGTGGCGGACCCTTGAATTTTTTTGGATTTAAAACCACCTTTTAGCATGTTTTATAAAATAAAAAACTAAAAAAAAAATGTGAAAACGGAACTGAAACCTTAAAAAGAAAAAAAAAACTGAAACTAAAAATGAAAAAAATAAAACGCTAATGCAGGGATTCGAACCCTCGACATGAGGCTTAATTTTCAAGGAACTTGCCGTTGAGCTATCTCTTTCTCCTTGTCATTGAGGGGTTCAAAATATATATATCCACATAAATACAAAAAATTACCTTATATATACAGTGTAATTTTTTGCCGAGGGGGTTCGGGTGAACCCCCTGGAACCAACATGGGTCCGCCCCTGGTTACATATATACAATTATTTAACTGATATACATATACAATTGTTGCGCTTTTATACAAACGCGATGTCTGTCAGCTATCATATACAAATTTGATGCTCTTGCCAGCGATTTATACAATCTAATGCTCCATAGCAAACATAAAGTTTGTTATGGAGCGCGAGTATGCAAACTATAATTATAGCATACAAATATGATTTTTATGTTTGTTAAACCTAAAATTTACTCTAATAAAATATATGTATATAATTTGTTGGTTCAGTTCGGTTATTTCATTGTTTTTTTTTTCCGAACAAAATCATAATCAACCCAAATATTGCTGCTTTTTAAAAATTTAAACCCAAAGCAAACTCAAATAAAATCGGTTTGGAATATCAATTTTTATCCAAACCGTGAACACCCCTATTACTCCCCCTATATTTTTTCAAAAAATAAGTGTTATTTTTTAAAAAGTTACTGTTTTAGATATTCAAGACATTAATTAATAATTGCTTTTAACTAGATTTTTTAATAGTGTTAATTTTGAAGAAACATCTACTAATAAATAGAGACAATTTAGTAAATAATATCTTGTATTTATTATTTAGTTTTTTAATGGGCATGAAAACAAAGCTAAAACATACTTATTTTGGGGCGAACAATTACACTTATTTTGAGACCAACAAAATATAATAACCAAAAATAAATAGAAAGGGAGGGAGTACCTATATGTTGGTCTAAAGGCATGGTATTATTGAAATGAAGACAAATAATGGTATCCCCCTTCATTTTGCAGTTGGAACACAGAATTTGCAAAAAACATTTAGCTATATATAATATTGCATAAAAGTTCATTTGCTTATGGAATATACCACTCAATATTCTAGCTACTACTTCTTTTACACAGGAATATCCCCTTTTCACTCATATTATACCCTATTTTTCTATCTTTGGTTAATACTACGGCTTCTTGACAAGTCATATATAATAGAAATATTTGTTGGGTGTGTGAATAAAATGTCATATTGGTAGTTGGAAGAAGTTGAATCAACAATCGTAGGAGGAGACAACATGCAAGTTTAATTCTAACTTGTCCTAATCAATCTATACATGAAAAACATTAATTTAGTTGTTATAATTACTTTTTCGAAGAACATAGCTATCTAATAAGGAAAAATTACCCCACATATATATTTAGTATAACTTACATAAATCACATAGTGTAAGACCCTAAATTACATTATATCCCTACTATTTTCTATTTTACAAAAATCCCTTAAAATATTAGTCATCCGGATACATAAGTTTCATCCGGATACATTAATTGTGATACATGATAAAACTTGTTTGTTGCACTTAATAAGGAATATTAACGTAAAATTGATTTTATTTCCCACAAATCACGCAGAACCTGATTGATATCAATCCATTCTAATCTGTAACAACTTCACAAAATTCAAAAATCAAATTTTCATCTTCTCCATCAATTCGAAATCGTGAATCTCAAATCTGCCATTATAGATGATTGGAGAGATGGTTCAGATATATTCAATTGATGTAATCCTTACAAGAAAGTTGGTGCAATTGTGCAGGCTATCAGAAACTATAACGATTTCCATATTTTGGCAGCGGCGAGTAGTGGTTCGGAGGAAGCAATGGGTGATCTAAATCTGAATAAAAACAAGGTCGAGCTATTTGTTAGTGATGATACTTATTGATGAGATCAAGCTTAGCCTTTTTGTGTCTGTTTTTTTATTATAATATCATGTATTTTGCAGTTTAACTTTGTGAACAATATCTTTTTTTTATTTTGCTTTTGCAATAACATGATGATGAGTTTAACAGGTCGTGTTTTATGCTTGTTTACATGTTTGTGGCACCGGAAAATAATGGAAACATCGACTTGAAATGACTCTGGATATTACTATATTGTGAAGACATGTTAATCAATTTGTTTTAGTTATTGTTTACATGTGTTATAGTTGTGTGTTGTAATGAATATAGAAACGATAGATGATCAAATCGAATACATTCAATTCTTACATTTAGCAGTAATTTTTATAAATGTATCATAGACAATAATGTGTATAAATGTATCACTGCATAATAATAAGTATTTAGCATTAATTTGTATAAATGTATCATTGCAAAATTATGGGTATTTAGCAGTAATTTGTATAAATGTATCATAGCCATTAGTGTGTATCAAATTACGTGTGATTGAAAAATTGGATATCTTATACAATCAAATTGCATATCTTATTCGAAGGAAATCAAATTGAAAACCACTTGATGGGATTGAGAAATATTATCGATACATTATAGATCTTGATATATGGCAAATGATACATTATACATTACTTAAGTATCAAGTACGTTTGAATTGAACATGAAACCCACTAGTCGAAGAATCAGGAACATTAGGTTATGTATCAGTATAATAAATATAAACATGATACATTGCATAGAATCCACTAGTTGAAGTATCAACAACATTAGATTATGTATCAATATAATAACTATAAACATGATACATTGCATAAATCTCACTAGTTGAAGTATCTACAACATTAGGTTATATAAACATGGTACATTGCATAAAACATAGTCATTGTATCGGAAAACAAAATTACGAAATAAAATAAACGAGATACATTGAAAATTCGTGCCTTTGATAGAGACGAACATGATAAGACAGATCCGATTTTTTCCTTTTTTTGAGCGTTTTTTCATAATAGATTTAGAAATCAAAATCCTTCTTCATGAATAAGATTGAACAAACATTAAAGA
This sequence comes from Solanum piurae, assembly GCA_029582685.1. Lineage (NCBI taxonomy): Eukaryota > Viridiplantae > Streptophyta > Magnoliopsida > Solanales > Solanaceae > Solanum > Solanum piurae. The sequence continues at coordinate 29,556 of JAJOOO010000930.1, forward strand.
GTGCAGATACATAACACCCAATTGATTTTGGTACTGTTTATATATCCTTTTAAATTTGAATACGATTGAAGATACATTATAGAACTTGATACATTCGGTAGTGTTTATGTATCAACTACATTTACATTGAACATGATAAACAAAATCAAAAATTCAACAATATTAGGGTTCTGTATCAATATCGTAAATATGAACATGACACATTGCATAACAACGAAAGTTACTGTAGCAGTGATGTATCAGATCAATGATAACACTAACAAAGACTAATTTAATGTATCATAAAGTTAAAACGAAGGCATTATATATAAATTTATGAATCAAAATCAACTAGATACATAATAAATCTGAATCTTGGGTAGATAAGGGTGTTGAAACGAAGGCATTATATATTAAATTATGAATCAAAATCAATTAGATACATTGAAAGTATGAAGCTTGGGTAGAGAAGAGTGTTTAGTAACATATTCTACTTCCCCGCCTCCTTTTTTGGAATCTTTCTCAATGGGTAATTTAGAACTTGAAATACATCTTTCATCGATTTCGAATCACAAACACGAGGGATGAGATCTTCCTTTTGTAAACTTAATTGGGTAAGACCAATATTAAACGATGGATCAGAATCCATATGTAACTTTCCATCACCGTATGACGAACAACTGATTCATCTCTTCTTTTCTGTTCCTTTTGCTTCGTATTGTTCGATAATTCTTTCTGAAGATTGCCTGTACATATCTCATCCATATATATAAGAAATTTATAGATGAAAAAGCTAAAAAATATACAATCAACATTTCAGAATAGTGAATTTTTTTGAAAAAATCGATAATTGATTAATTAGAAAGAAAAAAGTGGACGAAGAAGAAGATTGGAGAACTGGAAAAGAAAAAGGAAATGATTTGAAATATGAAGAAGAAGATTGGTGAGCTGTAAAAGAAAAAAGAAAAGATTTGAAATTCAAAAATGGAGTGATGGAGATAATTGGTGATACCATGGAGTGATTTTAGGCGTGAAAAAAAATTGTGAGGGTGATTGTTTAAAGTGATGTATCTGGAAAAGAGTGAGAAATTGAAGAAAATAGGAATTTTTGTAATTTTTTTAAATGGTAGGGAATAATAGAAAATAAGGTAAAAAAAGTTGTGTAGTTAAGTAATTTATCCATATATTTAAGATAATATGTTGAAAAGAGTTGCAACGTTATTTACAATCCAACTTGGGAATTGGATTGTACTCCATCTCTAGAGCCCAAATAAGGCCCATAAAATCCATATAAATAAGCAGCCCAATAACTTTTCTCGTTTGGTTTGATGGACTGCTTTTAAGGGCCCAAATATAAATGAACATTTCATATAGTTTAGTTACTCATAAAATTCTTATTTAAATTGTATATATCAACAATATAATTCCAAAAAACAATATAATTCTTTTTAATACCATCTCTAATCGATCATGGCTGGTCACTTTTTATACATTTTATGTTTCTGATTATAAAAATTAATGACACATGGAGTAGTTAGCTTATATATTTGCATGATTGTAATATGTAGAGACATGCTTTATGCTTATATAGGTTTAGTACTTCAAATAACTTAAACTTCTTGCAAATGTTGTGCAATTGAATTTGTCGTAGGAAGAACTTAATCATCATATAAATACCTATTTGTTCCGATTTTTTATACCTAACCTATCATTTTAAATTGAGTTAGCTAAGAATCAAAGTATGAATCGACCAAATTAAATGATTAAAGATACATGTATTAGATAGGTTGAGCATAAATATCCCATGCTAGATATGCTTATATCAATGACAAAGCCACATGTATTGAAGGGTTTTAATTGATACGTTTTCATCATTGAAAATTACACTATGCAGTTAGAATTAAAAAAATCTTTATGTATATAATATATTCAGTTCCTTTTATTGGCTTCTTCGTAGATATTTTTCTTTATATTTTATAACGTCTCTTAATAAAAATTCTGTCATTGCCACTCAAGCTAACTTTACAAAGTTGAAACGTCATCTAGCATGCGTCATCTACATGACGCCCAACTCTTTTTATAAATGGACCTACAAACTGTCATCTCGTTTTCTGCACTAATATATAGTCTCTATGCATTTCGTCCGTGTGTAAAGTTATACGGATATTAGTAATGTATAAATTAATTATGAAAGAATTTAAATAATATTTTATGTAAATATATATTAGTTATGCAGAGAATAGACATTCATGTATATATAGTTATTCCACCTTCGGTAGATTCTCTCATAATTTATATATATGTACTATTAGTTATGTGGTGGCAAACCAAACTTTGAATCAATTTTACACATGTTTATTAATTTATCTTCCAACCAACAACCAAACATTCTTGGTATATTACTCATATAAAATTTAATACTTGCATAACTCACCTCTAAATCAGCTATCAAACGATTCATTAGTTGTTAATATTCATATAATTGCATATCTTTCTTTTCATATTTATGAATCTGTATAAAGAACTTAATTCTTTTTTTTTAGTAAGATTAAAAAAGATATCACTTTCTATATTTATACCTAATTGTTATACAAAATCTTTTGCTCAAAATAATTCATCAAATTACAAATTTTTCTTCTTTGAGACCACGATGAATGACGTAGTGTTATAATTAAGTGTAGTCACTTAGCTCATGTCCCTAGCTAGCAATGACGAAGTCAGAAATATTTTTATGAATATTTATAATTTAATATAATTATATATATATATGACAAATAATTTTTGATCTATATAATAATATATTTCATACCATTTTTTATATACATAGCATAATTTTTTGACGAATAATGTTGAACCAAGTGTACGATGACATTGGAAAAGTGGAAGCCACCATATATATAAATAAAATCTTGTCCTTTAATTACTGTTCGTTATATCGATAAAAAAAATCTTCATTTAACCCTACATGTACGAAAAGATCTCTAGCACTGATTGAACAATGAACATTTTTCTTTTACAAAAAATAAAATTGGATTTCCTAGGCAACCATATTCTCTTCTTGGTCGACAGAGCAAAAATTTAAAATTTAATTTTTATAAATTAATAAAATTTAAATTTAACAATTTATACATATTCAATAGACAAAAATAAATATAACTTTAGACTAAAATTATTAAGTTGAAACGACTTGATAATTCTAACTCGTACCCTGTCTCTATCTACTTAATAATTAATAGTAATTCCCAGAGAACGTGATATCGACATGCAGTGCCAGAGAATAGAATAGAAACATATTGTACTTCATAATAAATTGATTTTAATCAGAAAATGGGGCTAGCTATTCATAATATTATGAAGGGAAAAAAGACAAATATACCCCCGAACTATCATAAATGATATGTCAATACCCTTCGTTATACTTTAAGGTCGTATATATCCTTACCGTCATTCTTTTGATTGTGTATATCCTTGAAGTTAACGAATGGACACGTGGCTTCATCTAAATGATTTACCCAATTTTATTTATTTTTTACCCAAAAATTTAAAATCCACCCGACCCACAACCAAAATGGGTGGTGCCAAAATCCACTCTTCATTTTCATCAAAAAATCATCCCACTTCTTCTCAACCCACCATGACCATGAAATCAAGAACTCATTTTAAAGAAAGAAGATGACTTGTTCACTAAAACTACTCTCTTCTTCACTTTCACTTCAAACTTTGTATCTTCCCCATTCCATCCAGTTTCAACATGTAACATTCCCTTCAAGTTTTGTCAATTTGGTGTCTTTCGAATTCTTTAAATCTGTAGACTTTATGCTTGCTAACAAAAAAAAAAAAACTTCATCTTTATTTAGCTTAGTAGGAATCTATGTTATTGGGTGTTTTGTACATTATCTATTTCAAGAATATTTTCAATCCCTTTCAACAATAACAAATCGATTTGAACTTTAAATTTTTGATTTTATTGTAGACCCACTTTAAAGCTTGAAGCTTTGTCCATCAATGGTGATTGGTGTAGTATTTTCTCAACTCCTTTCAACAATAAACAAATAGATTTGAGCTTGAAATTTTCGATTAGATCGTAGACCCACTTTAAAGCTTGAAGTTTTGTCCATCAATGGTGGTAGTATTTTCTCAACCCCTTTTAATAACAATAAATCAATTTGAGTTTGAAATTTTTGATTCGATTGTAGACCCACTTTTAAGCTTGAAGCTTTGTCCATCAATGGTGATATTGTTTCCAACCCCTTTCAACAATAATAAATTGATTTGAACAAAAAAAATAATTAAATTGGTTTCTTGATTTTGATTGAAATAATATGCTTCTGTGTTTAGATTTGAAGAATGGTGCCAATGAAAATGAATTGAAGAACATTTTTCCTTTTATTTGATATTTAGTGGAGATGAACAACTATGCTTTTTATTTTTAATTTTAAATGTCATGGTATTTTAATTTGGGTCATGGGTGGGTAAGTTATGAAAAATGGGTGGGTTCTCAATTTTTTGGATAAATAAAAAAACAAAATCAGGTAAATTATTTAGATGATGCCATGTGTCTGTTAGTCTTAAGGGTATAGACGATCCAAAATATTGGCGGTAACGGTATATACAACCTTAAAGTATAACGAAGGGTATTAACATACCATTTATGATAGTTCGGGGCTATATTTGTCCTTTTTCCCTATTTTCAATGATAGACAGAGAAGTAAACCGGAATAGAAATGAAATAACATAAACTCAAAATAGAAAAGATCATTTAAAATCCAGGACAAAAGGAGAACCTCTGCAAAAGAGATGAAGTTATTCTTGGATGCAATAGGTTCCATCCGTGCTTTTAGTTGCTCACATGCATCCAGTACTGCTGCTCCATACAGGTCAGAACTTACAGAAGCAGCTGTTGCCGAGGCATTTGGAACCTGGATTGGCAAAAAAGCCGATGAGACAAGCAATAATCTTCATCAAGCGAATAACAAAAATGGCATGCAACACAATGATTTTGAATAAAATTTGATGTGCTATGAAGAATTTCCCGCCCCTCGCCCTATCCAAGGAACAAAGAACCATTGATCCAAGGAAGATCAATTTTGCCTTCTGTGAAGAAAGTTATTATATACTTTAAAATTTTCAGGTTGCCAGTAAAGGCAGTGGCAAAGCTCAATATCTAACAGAAACTGAATAAAATTTATAATATGTTCAAGTTCTTAATATTGGTTATTCAACTTCTTGTTTAGTTCATTATCTCATCTAGCACATTCCTAGCTCTTTCTCTCATCACAGCATAATTTTAGAATCAAAATAAGTGCTAAGTCACATGATTCCCAGTTTCTTCACCAATAGAAAATTAGAAGCTTCAAACAATGACATACTGTTATTTGTCTCACACCCAATACCTTGTCAGTACTTGTCTCTGAAATGAACACTGCATTTAGAGGGATATTAAAGGAAGATGCAGCAATCTGGGCAAGCTTTGTATGCAAACCTTGGCCCATCTCCACACCCCCATGAGTGACTAACACAGTTCCATCAGTGTAAACTTGAACAAGAGCACCTGCCTGTAGTGAATCAGTCAGTGAATAACCAACATAAATCTTTGGGATTATACTTTATCATAAAATAAATATATGTAACACTCAGCATCGAACAAAGTATTGTTTACCAGAGACAATAGCTTGGGTTGGTCAGCAAACCTTTGCTAAAAGCAGTGTCCAGATAAAATAAAGGCAATATAATTGGAATATCCTCATTTACACAAAGGAACAGGGACCTATGTGGGAACTCTAGGTTGTACAGCAAAGACACCAACTTACCTGGTTAACAAACTTCGTTGTGAAAGATATCCCAAGGTTGGTTGGCACCATGGCAATACCTCGCTTTTTCCATCGATTATGTCGATTGAAATTTTCAACTTCTTTTTGAGCATTAATGAAGTCACAAGAAGATTTCAATTCATTCCAGACTCTCCCCAAGGTGCAGTCTTCAACTTTCTGACCATAATATAAGATTGATCCTTTACTCACAAAATTCATTTCCTGGTGAAAAAGAGAAATAAATCGTATATATGACCTGTGAGACTAAAGAAAAGAAGGGACAATGAAGCAGCTGACATGCATCTCATTGGAAGAAAGACTAGTTAGAAAATCATCAGAAGCACAAGGCATACCTTATTTCTTCAGGGATTTTGTTAACTTCCATGCCAATCCTCTCTATCCAATTCTCAACCATTAGCATAACCTGTGGGGCCCCAAATCCTCTAAAAGCTGTATTACTAGGAAGATTAGTGAAGCAGACATTTCCATAAACCCTCATATTTGGTATGTCATACGCATTGTTCCCTTGGAGCATAGCACCTTCAAGTACAGTAAGTGATAGATCTAACGAATTTCCACCATTATTGTAGATACGAAGATCAAAGGCAAGCACCTTCCCCTCATTTGTAAAACCAACCTAAAAATAATAAAAGAGTAGTCAAATTATTCCTCCAATCCAAAAGAAACTTCCTCCGTTTCATTTTATGTGAACCAGTTTGACTGCGCACGGAGTTTAAGAAAGACACTTTTGAAACTAGTGGACTGAAACACGCCAAGACATATGCATGGCTATAAAAACATGTCATTGAGGGTAAAATGAGAAGCTTAAAGTTAAATTATTTCCAAAAAAATGCCTAAAGAACTCTTACCTGTTTATGCTGCTCAACAATTCAATGTCTTTCGGTAAATTGGAAGGAATGCATATTCGTTCATCACAACATATATGATACACTTACCATTTTGACACATCCCAAAAGGTTTGACACACTCAAATAACAAAAAATTGTTCACCATACTAGTACACAAATTCAAATTTAAACCACAATATCATGTGTTCCCCAGAAACGCTTGAGAATAAATACCGCGGAAGAAAATGAGTTAAACCAGCTTTCCCATGCCATACAAATGTCGCATGGAATGGGTCTAGCTGTGTATAACATGATCACAAACTCATCTACTTACCTTGTACTTTCCAAAAAAGCTATGCCTCTGCCCAGTTATTTTCATGTCTATATCCCTATCCAGAATGAGTTTCACTGGACGATCCAACAGGTATGATGGAACAGCAACTGCAGCAGCAAGGAAAGCAGATCTACTCTCCTTACCTCCAAATCCACCACCTATCCTTTTAGTCTTGCAAACCACTTTTGACATCGGAAGACCAAGAACGTGAGAAACATACTCCTGGTGCTTCTGAGGAGCCTGCAAAATAGACTGATTCTGTCACCAAATTTTCAGCAGAGATATTAAATTACAGGGATGTAGCATTTTAAGCTGGTTTCAACCTAATTCATATCTCGAACCAAACCAGGCTTACAGCATAATAATGATCTGTAGAATTCTAAACCAACTTACGGAACTAACTAGGATTGACACTCGTGACTATTTCTAATCTGACAATGCCAAACTTAGATAATTATAATTGATCACACATATATATCATGTGAGTGTGAGAAGCAAAATTGTGCAGAGCAAAATGATGAACTTTAGCAGGGAGCTATGCTATTTATAGTTAAAGATAGGTTTTGCATGATTTTTTACTTTGCATAAAAAAGTAAAGAGTAGCAGTACAGAATAAGCATTTTAAAATGCATATCATGGTCAAATGTGTGCCATCTGGGCCTTTCAAGAATACAAAAATATGCAGTGTATATTCTTGTGTTTTCTAACATACATTAACATCTAGTGCTCTTCGGAAATAAGAGCAATTTATTAACTGAAATTGACTTCCATGACAGGATTGAAGCTTTATGGAGAAGAAATGGCTGTCAATTCAATGGCCGATGGATAGCAATTACACTTATTGCCACCATTTTAAAGGGATTATTAAAAATTACATGTAACCAAGCAAATAAAAGGTGTTATTGGGAAAAAAGATAAACAAAGAACCCAACACCACAATTGATATCCTATAAACCAACATATACTTGACAAACCATGAGAAAATGACTAGATTTCTGTTGAAGTACCTGGGTAGATGAGAGCATGTGCACCTCATTCCCACTATCCACTGTCCATATTAAAGTGCCCTGAGGCTCCAAATAAAAATGTTCCTGACCACCTACCCTAACTTCTCCTTCTATAATATGGTCACATTGACCTGATTGAAAACACTGTTCAACATCACCCATATTCAGACGCCTTTCCGCATTAGGATGATAACTGTTAGCCTGTATAGCATCTTCTATTGATAAAACTGCAGGTAGCTCTTCATACTCAACTTGAACTTTTCTAGCAGCAAGTTTTGCATTTTCATGTGTGTCAGCTACAACAACTCCGATAACCTACAAAATAATAGTATTCACCCAGAAAATAATAGGCCCAAGGTCCATTTCTTTAACATGAATATTAATCTATATTAGGGTATAGATATATTTAATCATGAAAACAACATCTCAAAGCATGGTGTCATACCTGACCCACACAAGTGACAAACTCCGTGGCAAAAACTTCTTCATCAGCAACAATTGCTCCAATTTTGTTGTTACTAGGTACGTCTTTAGCCAAAAATATTCCAGCAAATCCAGGAGAGGACTTGGCACCCGAATCGTTTATTGAAAGTATACGAGCATGAGGTTTTTCACTCAATACCAAAGCAGCATGCAAACAATTGGGTGGCGTTGGCCCATCATCAAGATATTCTGCTTCTCCAGATACCTGAAAATGGTCACGTTTTCCAGCAAAAATATTAAATGGTGATTTGAGACAAACATAGCAGATGAAGGACAACTATTTTATCAGAATGTCAGTTCCAGAATAGACAAACAATTTCAAAGTTCGTACACTATAGACATCACGATTATAGTAAAGGTTTCCTTCCCAGAAGAAAGAGTTATACATACCAAAGCAAAGTTAGAAGCAACAAACGGACCCAAAGTTATTGGTAATTATTAATGAAGGAATACAAAAATCCATTTACATATTGGATCCAAGAATATTTAAGTGCACCAATGGTGTTTATCGATAGAAATATGCTCCTACACAAGCCAGAAAACAAATCAAGTGGGAAAAAGCTAAAACGTGAAACCACTACCTCAAACACAATTTTTGAAAGCTAAATGTCTTAGTAGGCATTTTGCCATAGATTCCAAATATTTTTCATTTTTTTGGAATTTATGGAGTTGGGGTTGGAGTCGTGTTTGATTATACTTTTTGTAAAGAATAGTTAGACTAATGTTCATGCTAAATGTACTTAAATTCAACTTCAATAGTGAAAAGTGATTTAAAAATAGGTTATAAGTTCTTTTTTCAAGTTATAAACATTGTTACCTGAAGCCTTGATGAAAGATGAGCCTCAGGGGAACCCACAGAATTACCTTGCTTCTTAATCTCAAAATCCTGAACTGAATTAACGTATGGTCGAAGAGATGAATCTACAGCGGAAATATGTGAAGCTGGAACTTTCTCACTAAATGATGGTTGTCCATCCATTTGATGACAAACCCACAAGAAAAATTTGAAGAAGAAACTAAACGTTAATGATTTTCGGAATTCAACCATCCCACCTGGTGCATCTTCCTTCAGTGCAATTTCCTCCCCTAAAACTTTCAAAGCACCATGCAACAGCTCCTTGTTCCAATTTTTCCCGATTAAAAAATGACTAGTTTTTGATGCAGCAAATGAAAATGGAGCGACCCCACCATACACAATCAAAGCATCTGAAACTACCCATTTCCGGTGCTTCTCTTCAAGGCAGACACGCATACCAGCATTCACGATGGCAAAATCATCATCTCTCCTATGAGATTGCTTAAATTCTTTCACAAATTCAAATGGCTTGTTCCAAGGCAATGATACTGACAGTAAAATTTCACTACTTCTGAGATCCACTTTAGAATCGCCCTTGAAGAAATTTTTAGCCAAACATGTTCTGACATTTCCTTGGCAGTCCATTATATAAAACTTTGCTCCTGCTGCTATCCAAAGAGGGTTCAAATCCGATATTGGGCTTGCAGTGCAGATATTCCCTCCAACCGATGCAACGTTCCGTATTTGTGTTCCACCCAACCACTTTATCTGGTCAATGAGAGCTCGACATGATGATGTTTCATACTCAGGACGCTCGTCTCTTACCTTCTTTAAAACCTCCATGAGCAGTGATAATTTCACTGCAGCACCTATTTCTAAGCTGCAATCCTCAACTCTTATATGGTTAAGTTCAGGAACATGTGCAACAGATATTAATACAGGACAGTGAATTCTTTTAAGCCTGACTTCAATTCCCACCTCTGTATTTCCAACAACTAACTTGGCATCTGGAAATCTTGCTTTTAGAGCCAACACATGTTGAAGTTTTAAAGGCCTGTGCCACTTTAGTCCATTTGATCCACTCAAACTTAAATAAGTCAATTTCCTTAATAAAAGTTCAGGAGGGAAAATAAGTTCTTTGCTGGTGTATGTGGTTCCATCAGTCTCATTGTAAAATGGCTTCCAGCCACAGCCAATGCTTAAATTTTTCTCGATGCTTTCTTCTTCACTACTTCCAGCCTGCGGCCCACATGAACAAGGCTTACCCGTTGAAGGACAGATAAACTCACCAGTGCTAATGCCTTGTAAAGATGTTTTGGTGTACAATGCATTGTTAGTTTTTGCGAATACTCGAAATGCATCAATAATTGGCCTATAACCAGTACATCGACATAAATTTCCTGCAAGGTTTTCTTCAATTTGCTCTTCTGTGGGCGGTTCTTTAGATGATCGTAGCAATGCATACATGGACATCACGAAACCAGGAGTACAGAATCCACATTGTGAGCCATGCAAGCGAGCCAATGATTCCTTTAGGATGTAGTGGACATAGCAGGAGAGTCAGAAGAAAGTTGCATAAGGAAATATTTCCATCGAGTTAGATTTCTCACATGGCCACTCAAGTAATAGTTATTATTTCAGAAAGTCACTTTCTTTGTTGAAAAAACTGCAATAAAAAAGAAAAGTGATTTTTTGAGATAATAACAACTATTAGTTGAGTGACCATATGAGAAATCAACCCTATTTCCATCAATAAATTATGTAGAAAAACCTTGTGAAGAAAATCAGGGGACATATGAAACCAACTGTGTTACCTGAATTGGATGCAATCCAGCTTTGTTGCTCCCTATTCCCTCCACTGTGATGACATGCATCCCTTCCAGAGAATATAGAGGAGCCAAGCATGCATTTATTGCATGGTGCCTATAGAGAAATTATAACATGAGAAACCAAATATGATTTATGTAAAATTTAGTGTTGGTCATATACTAACTCAATTGAAGAGATGTACCCCAGGTCAATCAAATCAAGTAGACTTTACGTTTACCAAATTATTGCCAATATTAGTATTATTTTTTTGAGAAGGAAAAAGAAAAAACTAATATTATGCTTTTTATCTCTTCACTATCCACGTTCTCCATTAGTTTCTCTTACTAAGTCTAACAACATTTGCCCTGGACTCACATTCCACGTCCTAAGAGAACTTCTTGCGAAGTAAGAAAAGGTATTAAAATGAGCACCCAAGGATGTGTCCTAGTGGTCAATAAAGTGGGTTAAAAACCATGAGATCTAAAGTTCAAAATCCCAATGTTGACAAAAAAACGCTAGATGATTTCTTCTCATCTATTCAAGTCTTGGTAGATAGAGTTACCCGATACCTTTGTTGGTGGAAGGTAGCGGGTACCCCGTGAAATTAGTTGATGCGCACACAAATTGGCCATGACACCAAGGATATACGAAAATGGTATCAAAGTCCAATGTACTAACAATATTACAACAAGCTCGTCAGGGCTGACTCAACAACATTAGGGGCCTAAAGCGAAACTTAAGAGAGGGGCCCTAATATTTTGTTTTTCATCATATGTATTTTCATTTAAAATCTACTTTTCTAGCTATTTTAGATGCGAAGTCATTAAGTACTATTTTATAATCAATTTGTTTTAATAATTTTTTTTCAAATGATAATATAGCTAATTCATTCAATCTCTCTTGAGACATTGTTGATCTTAAAGAAGATTTAATCAATTTTAATTTCGAAAAAACTTCCTTCGGCTGAGGCAACAGTTACAAGAACTGTTAACATTATTCTATAAGCAGTATGTGTATTTGGAAAAGAATCAAGTCTTTTTATTTGATTGAGTGTTTTCATTAGATCACTATCTTCTACTTGTATTATTTCTCTTAACACTTTTAATTCAAAAAATAAATCTAAATCATCAATATCAGAATAACTATTATGT
>JAJOOO010000931.1:0-80932 GCA_029582685.1 Solanum piurae
AATATGATAGGAAGGAATAATTGAAAACAAAAACTGCATAAACACGAACATGACCACATATATGCATGATAAAATGATAAAAAGTTATAAGACTTTAATCTTATATATACTTAAAGATATAGAAATAATTGAATTAAGAAGACTAGCTATGCCAACACGTGTTTTCACTTTTGTGGGTGGATCCCTGGTGGTGAATCGGGTGTACGATCCTTTGATGTCCTCTTGATTCGGTAGGATGTTTGGACAGACTTGGTTATTTCAGATGACATATTTGTTGTTGTCTTGGCGTTGTTAAAGTATTCCAGTGGTCCTACATCTCTTATGAGAATTTATGAAAGAACTACTATGTGTATTTATAGTTGTCTGGTAGTCTTAATATCCATCTAGTCGTCGAGGTCAGGTTCCGATTATGTGTGGTTGAGTGTGGGTACCATTCGATCTAGTCCTACCGCTCTCAAAGGTTATCTACAATCACAACTACTACTCTAGAATTTTGATAGTGTTTTTAGAAGTTCTGTATACATTGGTGTATCGCTCGATGGGTGGCTACTTGATCATTTATTTCATTGGGTTAGATAAGTTTGATTCTCCCTTGATGAGTACCTAATATATGAAGATAAATTTTTTATAACTTAAACTCATGGAAAGTTTATGTTGTGAGAAGGAAATATTAATACGATCTATGATGATTTGTGTATTATGTGTGTGTGGTGCTTGGTTCATGTTCATTTATGATTGTAGCCAGTATTGATTTAGAATTTTATCATGGTTATATGAGAAAGGAATCATCTTGATGATTGTGTCAAGGTCCTTGAGAACATGTTGCAGACATTATACGATAAACTTTGGTGGTTATTGGGAATAGATTGTGTTGTTAGTTGAGTTTACACACAATAAATAGTCATCATTAGAGTATTGAGATGACCCCATTAGAGGCATTGTATGGGAGGAGGTCTAGGTTTTCAATTGGTTGGTTTGATGCATTTGAGGTGAGACTTGGGGTGCTGATCTTTTGAGGGAATCATTAGAGAAGGTAAAATTCATTCAGCTCAGAGCAGGAAGAAGAAGTATACAGACTGAAAGGTCAGGAAGTTGGAATTTATGGAGGGAAAGCAAGAGTTGTTGAAGGTCTCACCCATGAAGGGTGTGGTAAGGTTTGGTAAGTAAGGTAAGCTTAGTCTGAGGTATATTTGTGTAACGACTCGAAAAATGATAGGTTGAACTAGAGCCTCATCGTTTGGGTTAGTGTGACTTTAGGTTGATGTGTAGGCTGTTTTAGAACTTAATGGAGCATGGTAGAAGCCTAGGGTGCAAACAAGGGCCTAGGCTAGCATGATCCAGTGAAAGAAACCTTGTTCTTTGAGGAGTTGTTTGGCGATGGGAGTACTTGATCGCCCAAGGGAGTTGGGCGAGTCACCCTTGGGCTCATGTGATCACCTAGTGGGCTGCCTACACTACTAGAAATTTGACCTAATGCAACGCTTATTCGGCAACAATTTTACAACCGTGGCAATAGAGTATGTGTTGCCACAGTTATGACCGTAGCAATATATCCTTAGATCTAATAGAGTAATTCTTAATATAAACCGTTGCATCATCTATATAACCGCCACTATAAATTATCTATGCCCACATACTTGTTAACCGTGGCAAAATAACACTCTGTGGCAACGATTTGTTTAAGTGAAAAGTAAAAAAAAAATTCCCAACCCGCAAATTTTATGTGTAAAAAATTAATTTCCCTCCACTAATTTCATTGACCCGCACTTTATTTTATTTTAGTGAACTCATAGCTCAAAATACATGCTTGGTCTTCTTCTCCAATAATCAAAATCAAAGCCCTAAAATTCCAGAACTCCGGTGACTCCTTCTTCTTCGAAAGCAAACTTTGAGCTCCGGTGAAGAAAATCAGTTTCTTCTCCTACAGTGGTCTTCTTCTCCGGTATGAAGTGTTCATCTTCAGTGGTCTTCTTCTCCAAAATTAGTCTTCTTCAAAATTAAACTTCTGCAGATAAAGGTGTACTATTTTTAAGGTGATTTCTAAGTCCTCATTGTCTCTATTTGGTTGTACATGTACTATTTTCCAAAATCAGAAATTTCATTTAAGGGCTTCTAAAAAATCTTAAAGAATAACAAATGGGTTTGTTGAAATGTATGTTATTTTTTCTGATTTAGGTCTGTTTGACATTATCCATTTGTAGTTTAGAGTTTGTAACTCAAATTTTGTGAAGATTCGATAACTCTGTGAAAAATCATTGTGAAGCTGGGTTTCGTTTTTATGAAACAACTGATGTTTTGTAGTTGATTTTGTCCTAGGGCTTTGAGTATTTTGATTTGCATTATGACTTTGTTCTATCTATGTGAACTAAAAAAATTCATTGGTCTAAAGTTTGAAGTATTTTGATTTGCATATCATTATGAATGTTTCCAAAGTATACTGATATAGCTACTGTCATAGATGATACGTTAAGTTGAACAAAATATTTTTTCAACTGATGTGGAATATATATAAAACAATTGATGAAAACTCCATTTTATTGGATTTTGGATGTTGAAACCTATTACTCATGTTTTATCTTTTAATTTTTATAGTATCTACGTAATGACTGTTCTAGTATGTTTATTTATGTGTTGGAAAAATTTCATGTTCTTAAGTTTCCATGTTCTGGAAAACGACAATGTATGCATATGTTTCATCACTTTATGACTATGGTGATTTCTCTAGTTTTATGGCTGATGAGAAGTACGTTTTCGACGTCTCTATCCTCCAAGGTATAAAAACTTCACATTCCCATTAAGTGGAACATTTTATTTTTGTTGCCGGAACTTTGCTAGCAGCTTGTTCTGAAAAAGCCTAGCATAATATAACTCTTTGTCTATGCAACATACTAGTGTTCCGGATCATTTCTCCTTTCCTCAACCTAGTGAGTTCACCTAATATTATCGTAGTTGTTGTGAATGAATATGTAGCAGATGCAGTGAAGATGAAGTGTCCCCTGTTATATCAATCTACAATTTATAATTTGATGTCATTCAAAAATTTATATCAGGAAAATAAGGCACCTCACATTTCAAATAATATATAAAATTCGGTGCTTATTTAAACGAATATATATACTTTTGAAAAGGTAACAGAACATATAATAAATAAATTCTTTTAAAAGATGATAAAAGATCAGACTCTAATTGTTAAATATCACTCAATAGATAAGTCAGTGGATTTATTCTACTGTTGCTCATTAGCTCTAGGATCTGTACTACCCTGGGATACTTTCATATGTACTATTGTTTGGTTAATAGTTTAAAGTGATCTAAAATGATCTCATCAGGACATTTTTTGAAAACCAAGTTCTAAAACGGACAGGAGCAACATTACAGCCAACAGAATAATGAATTACAAATTACAGGAAATCATGCCCTTACATAATTTTTTTCAACCTTCAACAGAATAATGAATTACAGAAGATGTGAATAACATTTATTGATTGCTAAACTGCCAAAACAAAAGATAATTACCTCATCTTCTCTAGAAAGATTCAACTTCTTCATCAAGTACTTTTGGATGAACAAAACTGGAATATTGCCATCCCTGCAGTAGAATGTAAAATTTATATGAATACAAATATACAATCATGAGCTACACCTTTCAGTGAAAAGCATTAAAAGTGCATAGATGCTTCTCAAATTCTCAAGCTAAAGACAACTTAAATCAAATGCTAAATTTGTCCTCACATCACACTTTATGCAATCAGGTTGTTTTTTTGTTTAGAATTAATCTAAATGTACTCAGACTTAATGCATAACCAACTTGAAGGTCAGCTCAAGTGATCTTGAAAAGAAACAAAGTAGTCACCATAATCTGTCATTTTTTCTGTGTAGTAAGGCAGTACCTGCAATGTACTATAGAATAAATTGAGGAATTAAACTATCAAGTAAAATATAGGTTATGTAAATAAATTGCACTTACCTAATGACCTAAATTAGATCATTTACAATCATGATTTTGTTAAAAACAAAAAGGTAAAAGAATATCTTGAAACTTTGAAAGGTAAAATTCTATTGATACTGCTTGTACTCATGAATTGTTTTCTATTATGTTTTGGTCATGTAACATAGGATATTCAATGGATGTTGGAGATAAAAGTTGGATGGATTTCTGCCTATTTTCTACTGCTAGTTGCTTGATTTCTGCTTACTTGTTCTGGAATATTTTCTTGTTAATGTTGGTACTATAGATATATTAGCTATTAAGATTCTTTGTTTATTGCTTTGTTGTACTTCTCTTTGCATCTTCTGCCATTTCTCTAAAATTCCATTGAGTAGCAGGCTCTCGAAAGTTATATTTCAAACTAGTTAAGATATAAATTGGTTTATCAACTTCAACTTGAATCCATTGCTTGTTATTCATCTTCCCCGAGCTAGAATTTTCCTTGTTGAATGGTTGAAAAGTGATCTCTTGAGCAGAAAATATTTTCAAATAAGAAACAAGAGGAGCATTATTCTTGATAATATGCTTCAGCTATTGATCCTATTGTTGTTTGTTCTTCTCACTTTCATTGTTTTTGTTCTTCACATTTGATAATTCTGCACTAAGAGGCTTCTTCTATCTTATTTTTATACAGATTTGGATAGTCATGAGTCAACAAGAGTCTTCAAACAGAAACAAAAGAGCAAAAAATAAGACATGCTAAATCTGGATCATTATCATTCTTGGCAAATAAAAAATGACGGTTATTAACAACAAATGAAATTGTTCAAGCTATAGAGTCTGAGAAAGGACAATTTCTTAAATTAATTGAACAACAACCAGTAGCACCACAATCTGAAGCTAATGGACAATCTGTAGAGGAGTAGCTTCTTGAGCAACAACCTATAGAGGATCAAGTGCAAATGAACTCTGTCACTCCTCCAACTGGTGAACAACCTGAAGAACAAGGTAACATATAAACTTAGAAACTTACTAAATTCATCTATGAATTCTAATTTCTTATATTTTCTTATAGATAAAGGTGATTCTAGTAAAAACAAAAGAGGTCAAACGCAAATGCATAATGTACATGCACGAAAAGAGCGTAAACTGATCTTATTGAATAGGCTAAATCAATCGGTTGGTCCTACTGAAGACGTTGTGACAGAGTTAAGTAGCTTCCTAGGTACATTGGCAAGAAATGCTACTCTTTTCCCATTTGATATATTTGATTGGAGGAGCATGGATACTAAAAGGGATTTATGAGATTATACTAAGGTTTGGAGTTTCCAGTATTTAATTTCTTGTAAAAGTATTTTACTTCAATTGGCGAACTGAATGAAACCAAATTGTAGGAGAAATACGTTATTCCTGAAGCTGCAAAAGATTGGCCTTTGGTAACAATTCGAGAGGCTTGGAGAAGGAATAGAAGTGACTTGAAGATAAATTATTACGATCCATATGACAATGATGAAATTCGAATGGCAAAAAATCCTGGTCATATTCCAGAATGTCAGTTTAGAGAGCTCCTTAAATATTGGAAGTCTGAGAAATTCAAGGTAAAATGTAGTTCAGAATCTCAAACATCCAGCTTATTCTTCTCCTGATCTCTTTTGTGATATAGTTGCTGCTGCAACTTTATTTTTCTTTAACTTTCTCTTCTGCTATTCTCTTCTCTGTTGCAGTATTGTTGCAGATTGTTACTTCTTCCAGTGTGGTAGTCACAACTAAAACGTAGGATTTTTCTCCAATCTTGGAGAATGTTCCATTGAGTGAGATTTTTATGCGTATCTCACTGTATATCTAAGATTAACAACAACATGTTTTATGTTCCTGACTGTTTTTCTTATTTATTATAGTCTAAACTCAATAATTTCATTTAGAAGTTGATAAGATACAAGTGTAACCGGATAAAAAGTCATGTGTTCAACTCTTTACTCAAAAAGAAGAAATTTTAAGAACTTATTTATTAGTTAAGTTTGATTGCTGAAATGTGCATCAAGGTTTCACTAAACTACGTGCACTTTTGGATAAACTTAGTTTGATCACTGAAATCTGCAGATTGGTTTTAGCTTCATATGACAGTAACATTCGTACTTACAAAGCATATTCTTCACTTAGATTTGTTGAAAAACAAATATTGAGACATTCACCTCGTCTAATACATTATGTAGCACCCATATGCCTTTGGTTAACATTATTGATTCATTTTTTTTGCAGAAAATGTCTGAAACAAATGCTAAGAACCGGAAAAAGCTTATGTATCCACACACAGCAGGCAAAAAGAGTTTTGCTTTAATCCACAGTAAATTGGTGTGTTCTTTTATTTATTAATCTAGGCTTAACCTTTCATTTAAGAAATTCCTGATATTTATTTTTATGTGACTAGGAAAAAGAAAAGGAATTTGTATCTGCTAAGGGCTCTTTGTGGTCACAAGAATAAGAAAACCTGATCGTTTGTACAAGGCATCGAATGAGAACACAACTAGTAAATTTGTACGAATACTGTCAATATAATTTTTTTTACGAAGACCAATTATTTATTCTAAATTTTAATTTACAAGACTGCTTGTTGGATATGTTTTGTTAGGCTGAAATGGAGGAAATTTAAAAGTAAATTAGCACAAATGGTCAGTCTGTTGATGCATTTTCAGCCGTCATGGGTTCTGAACATCTGGGACGTCTAAGAGTATATGGAGTGGGGGTTACAAAGACAACTTTGAAAAAGAAAGTTGACAATTCTGAACCAACTTTAAATGCAACAAATGATGTAGTGCAACAAATGCAAGAAAGGATACAAAAATTGGAGAAACAAAGGAGAACTATGCAACAAGAAGTTATTGCTGATGTAGTTGCACAACTTCAACATGCAGGATTAATTGATCCTAACATACTAGCAGCATTGTCCGTTCCTTCACCAAGAGAAGCTACTTCTGCTCAAACAGCTGAGCAAGGTTAGTGTGGCTAAATCTCTATTTAGACTATTTCTTCTTCTACTACTACTACTACTTTATCTTTCTCTTGCAACTCTATTTCATTTCTCTGTTGCGAATCTACTTTCTCTTGGCAATAGAAAACATTAATACTCTTGGCTACACTTAAAGTGTATTTTCCGATTTCCTGGTGGACTAGTTTGTTAACTGACATTGATGATGATTTAATTTTTTTAAGCCAGCCCTCCTGATAATTGCCTAAGGAATCTCGACACAATTTCATATTTAGATTATATTACGCGTACTTTTATAGCCTGAAAACTCTTTCCAGTGGCTTTTTTTGAAATTATTGTATCTCCCCCATCAAAGTTCTCTATTGTCGATTCTTTTTTCTCGTTGTAGCATTTTAATGTTTGTTGGACTTCTATAACATTTATTGTATAGGAGACTATTGAGTACGGCCTTGCCAATTTTGTTATAACCTATTTATTCTGATTGTGGCCTTGTCGGCCATTTGGTTAGCTGAGTATTTTCTAGGATCAACCTCGTCGCCTATGAGTTATTAAGTATCAACTAACATCATTCTATATACCACTGTTTTAGGAGATCTCCCCTTTGTCATTTGTTCTGTCCATTTGGGTTTATTCTCCCAACATATAGGGCCTCTAGAAATGTTCAGCTATTGAAGTGTTAGTGATGCACTGATGCTATTCGTGAAATATTGCAAATTGTACCATGCTACTCTGTAACCATCTATCTATTGTTTTCCAACAAAGGGTTCAAAAATGGCTACAAACTGAATATTATTGATGTGGACTAGATTTTTCAGCCTGTGAATGGCCTTCTATGATCTAACACCTCTTATGTTCCAGAAAAGTGCTTATGTGTTGATTTTGGTCTGTGTTACCATTTTTTTGTGAATGGCCTGTGTTAGCAGACACCTCTTGTGAATGGCCTGTGTTATCATTTTTTTTCTTTTCTTTTTTGAGAGGGTTGATTTTTGGCTTTTGTGTTTCTTGTAAAACAAATCCTCGCTTTTTAAACATATATAAGCAGGATTTGTGTGTTAGATGACATGTATATAAGTTCACTGGACAATTTCTGTGAAATGACTAGTATTATTCTATTTTGCATCTTGTTCTTTGAAAGAACTGTGATTTAGAATATCCAATTTCACCTATTGGCTATTGTAAAAATGTCACGGGGTACCCTATTTGGACATCGCTATTTAACATGTATTGACTTTTAATGTTTTTGGACACATCTGCTACTTTGGATCAACATGTCTGAAGTTACATATGGATGAAGTTCAAGCATTTCTTGCCTGAAGTTCAGGCAAAAATGGTTGAACGCCATATGAGCACCGGTGTAATGTAGAATAAAACTTATTGTATCTATTTTTTTGTTTTTGAATTGATGAACATCTTTGTATCTTTGCAATAGAAGTACTCAGTTAAATTCTTAGTCTAAATTTTGGTCAGTGGGTAGGAATGTAGTGTGTGATTTGTACAGTAGGTGCTCGTTATGAGTTTGAACATCTGTGGTAAGAATGTAACGCGTGATTTGTAGGTTAGGTGTCCATCACAAGTTTGAACATCCCAAGTATGGAAGCGTGGTATTTAAATGAAGAAAGAGAAAAGGGGAATGATCATTATCCATTGAGTTTCGAATGGGAATCTAACATTAAATGTACATATGGGAACATGTAGTAGAAGGTTAATTATATACTAACATGGAAAACGATGTTGAGTTAGTCGTGAGTCATGACTTACACATATGCACTTGCAATTCGTGTTTATAGGAGATATGGATGGCAGGTATTGACTGTGTTTGTAATGCAGATGCAGCTATCTAATTAGTTATAAAATGGTGGAAGGCAAAGTTGAAACTTATAATAATTAGTATTCGAAACAATCTAAGACATGAGCAAGTAGATATCACTTCACATGCAAGTCTATCAAACACTATATGGTAGTTATGATGGGTCATTAGTTGACACCGCCTGTAGGCTAATTCGGGGAGTAGTGAGTTTCTTGGAAGGGGCATTGTTGATCTTCTTGGTGACTTCAAGAATGCCAAGTTTGTGTAGTCTCTCTTTGTTCTCTTTGATTCTCTCAGCCCTTTGCTTCTCATAATCTCCTGCTGCTGCTGCTCCGTCATTTGGTTCTTCTTTATCTGCTGCACCTCTTTTGCTTCCCGCTTTTCAACCAGTGAAGAAAAGTCAGCCATGTTCTGTACTTGAATAGAGACTCTAGCAGTGATGGGATAATTCCCAGAAGCAGTATGCAAATATCTCCTGCAACTATGTTATTTTCTTAATGTCATTTGAAGCTTATTGAATATATATGCCTGTTGTAGATATAGAGTGATAACTTTAAAATATATTACTGAAGTCATTGAACTTTTGCAACAAAATTGCTAAATTATTTTGTATTTTCATTAATTGTATGTAGGTGATGATATCGAAGAAGGAGAAGAAAGCAGTACTGAAGACTTGACATAGGAGCTGAATTGAGTTGATGTTAACTTTACCTATGTTCTGGAAGTCTGTTAGTTTTGAGATTGTGTGGTGCATCGTCTATACATTTCACCCTTTTTGAATGGTTGAAAATGTTTATATTTTTTGCTTTTATCGATACTACGTACCCAATTGCAACCATGGATCTTAGATTATAATTTTGATAATGAAATATAACTTCTTTCCATCATCTTTTTATGTGTATTTTATGTTACAAAAGTATTGCAATGGCTCAATTAATAATATATGTGAAACCAATAGTATATATATGTTGGAATAGCCTAATATTAATCGTTGCAATAGCTTGATATTAATTGTTGCAAAAAATAAAGAGTTGTTGCATTACCCTGTATTAATTGTAGCAATAGACATTGAGTAGCAATTATAATAGCTTAAAACTGCTGCATTACCATATAATAACTGTTGCAATAGAATGAAATGGTTATTAAAATAATCGTAGCAACAACCTACAAAGAACTGTTGCATAAAATTCTATCGTGACGGTACATAACTGTACCAATACGGTGTTAACCGTCGGCAATGGACTGGAAATAAATGTAGCATAAAATTTTATTGCGACGGTTCATAACCGTACCAATACAACTTTAACTGTTGGTAATTAATTAATATGGAAACCATCGCAATACGGCCATCTACTACTATAATTACAGTAACCGTCGGAAACAACCATCGCAATAGATCTATTGCTATGCCATCTGTTGTAGAGATTGCCTAAACCCTGGTGTTATAGCTACAACAATGGTAGATAAGCCTATTGCAACGGTAACCTAACCGTGCCATTAGATCATATTTCTAGTAGTGTTATTTGGCCTAGGTTCTGGACCAAAGGGCGAGCTAAGTCGTAGCTCGCCAAGTTGGTTGGTGTGTCGCCCATTGTCCCCCCTCCATCGCCCAATGACCAGCCCATTTAGTAAGCTCACTGGAACAAAGGGGGAGCCAAGGGTGCAAGGGTAGAATTTTTAAGTTACAACTTTAAGGGTCCTTGGTTATTTTCCAAAGTTAAGTCCTTATTATTCTATTCCTTTCCTAACAACTATAAGACCTCTTTATGACCTAAATCCTTTTATTTTAAGCCTCTCCAATGAGAATAAAAAAGAAACCCACGTCCTCGAAGAAGAAGAAGAAGCTAGGATTTTGGATTCAAGGCATTTCTTCATCAAATTTCTTGGGGAATCTTAGTAAAGGTATGGTGATCCTTTATCTAGGGTTAGCTTTCACTCTAGAGTCAATTTCAATGAAGTTTTCAAGGTTTTCAAGTTTCACAAAAACCCTAAGTTTCACTCAATCTCATGGGTTCTTGCATCAAACGTTTTAAAATGATAAATTATGGTTATGTTGATGTTTACTTGATGATTTAAGATGAAAAACTCTACGAACCCATGATTTCTCTCAATTCCTAAATTATGCCTTATGAAGTGGGTTTGTTGATTATGAATGAATGTTGATGGATTTATTCCTAGATTGATTTAGATTACTGTGATCATGGCCTTGAAGGCATAGTTTGATTAATTGAAGTGTTATCATAATATTGTAATGTGAAGGATATACATGTGATTTCAATGATAGAATGATGATATTGTATAGAATGTGAATGTGTTGTGATTGAAAGCATATTCTCACTTAACACTCATGAATGTGGATGATGGAATGTGAAGGGTTCTATTATGTAATGTTGTATATCTTGAGTTGGTAGGCTTAGGCATCCTCTCTTGAGTAATGAATGTGCCTTGACTTGATGCAGATGAATCGATAGGGGAATGACATTCCTTTCATAATGAATGATGAGGTATTTTAGACTATGTCTTGAACCGGTAGACCTAAGCTTGGTAGCCCTTCATGATGAGTCTAGAACCCAATGTGAATGTAAAAACCTTGAATCGGTAGACCTAGTGTTGGTAGCCCTTTCATATGTGAAATGATGACCTTGTATCGGTAGACCCAATGTTTATGGCACCCTTCTTGGAAAGTCAATGAGCTATCCCTAATGTACCTTGAATCGGTAGACCTAGTGATGGTGGCCCTTTCTTGTGTAATGTACTTTGGGTCGGTAGACCTAATGATTGGTAGCCCTCTCAAGTACAATGATGTTAATGTGAATGAACTACTCTATGGGAATGGAGGCTAAGCTCCGAGTGGATATGGTAAGATGGAAACTCTCCCAATGTTAGGCTAGAGTTCCAATGAACATCTTCCTATCCCATAACTATGTGCCCACATAGGATATTGGCAAGCGGATTCCATCCGAGCTAATGTTACTAGTTTATCTTAAGCAAGTAGACAAACCCTTTCAATGTGGGATAGTACATCGGATTCCATGATTTAGCTCTCATGGTCTATGTCGGTTAATGGCTATTCCCATCATGTGAGATGTGCACTATGGTTTTTTGAGGAGTTCTACAAAGTGTGGGTGGTAGTATGGGATGCTATCCATGCATTGCACGAGTAGGCTTTGAGAGGGTCATAGTGAGTTCTCTAAGTCTTAATGACTATTGTTTGAATGTCCTCCTAGGAAGAAGTTAAGGAGAATGTTGATCTAATGTTTAATGAATGAAAGTCCTCTAAATGATGTTATTGAGTAATGTTGACTCTTATATGCTTAAATGTAAATGATGCATACTATACTTGGATTGTATTATGAGTTACTTCCTTGTCATGACTTATTGTATACGAATGTGCTTCGTGTATGGTGACTTCAAAGGAGTATTTAGTGTGAGTAGTAGTAAGGGATGCTACTTGTACATTGCATATATATGACTTAGATTCGTCTTAGATGTCCGTCTCAATGTGATGATGTGACTCATGTATTGTTTATGTCTCTTAAATGCTTTACTGTGTAAAGGTGGAAAGGATTAATGGTAAGTTCACTTTTGGTGACCTTAAAGTGGTGCCTTAGTGTGGGTGGTGGTATGGGACACTACCCATATATTGCACAAGGTATAGCTTGAGGGTTACTTGAGATGGAGTCTCAAGGTGAAGGTAAAGGTTTATATGTGATCTTGTTCAAATGTGAATTATGTGACCTTGTCTGTTGGTTGTGACTTCTATTATGCCTCTTGTATCAATGTTCATGAAGTTTTACAAAAATGGCATAAAATCATGACTTTCAACTCAAATGTCCTTTTTAATCATGTTTTTGCATGGTTATCATACTTAGTACATCTAATGTGCTAACCCCATTCTTCCCCTTTCCTTACTAAAGTGTAGGGCTTGGAGATATTGGTGTTCTATGCTTGAAGGATAGGTTTCTAAGGTGCTTAAAGATGAATACTAGGTGAGTCCTCATAGTTTCGAGGACAAACCCCATTATGTTCTTTTTCGTCTTTTAGTTTTGTGAAAGCTTTTGTACGGGCTAAGTCCCAAAAGTTGTATCCAAAGTATTAGATGGTTTGAGACATGTTATAGAGAGTCTTCCGCTTGATTTTTAATGAAAATGATTCGATTGTAAATGAAAGTTTTTAATTCTTCTCTATTTTGAAGTATCTTATGCAATGAAAGATCTATGAGGCTCGTATAAGACCCCTTCAGGGTTGAGTACGCCATGTTACGGCTAGGGGGTGCTCTCGGGTCGTGACAATTGGTTCGTTTGAAGTGCTTAAGCATGTGGGAGAGGTAACTTATCAATTGGCTTTGCTTCCAGGGTTGTCAAAAGTACACTCGGTGTTTCATGTATCTAAGTTGAATAAATATCATGGTGATGGGACTATATTATTTGCTGGGATTCGGTCCTTCTTGATGAGAATCTATTTTAAAAGGAAGAGTTTATAGCTATTATAAAAAGGGAGGTTCACAAGTTGATGTCAAGGGAGATTGCCTATGTGAAGGTCCAGTGAGAGAATCACCTGGTTGATGAGTACACTTAGGAGACTGAGGCTTATATGCACGAAAGACATTCAATTTTTATCAAGTCGAGTACCTTTTCGTACACTCACCTTTCTTTTGACCGTTCGGGGATGAACGGTGGATAAATTGGTATATGATGTAATGACCCATGAGTTCATTTGGGGTACTATAGCTTCTTATTTCATAAAAGACTCATTCGGTAGATTTCAAATAAGAATCTTGAACTATTGGTGTAACTTCGATTATTTAGTTAGTGGGTATTTTTAAATAATTAACTTTTAGTACATTCTAAATAGGCCAATTCTGAAATTTTTTTAGTACCTTATATCACTTGGCCCATCTATAAAAAACTGAATTTAAGTAAAAAGGGTTTAATATTTGTGAATCAGAAATTAATGAGGAACAAAAGTAATTTCCGGGAACGAAGATTACAGTGCAGCAATAACAAAAGAGCGATCATTCTGCACTAGGTAAAACTTTAATACATCCAATCTTTGTATTGATTATCATGGATAGAGTTATATTATATCATTATAATAATTGTGAGTGGTAGAAAAAAAAGTAAAAGGAAAGAACAAAAGGTTTAATTAGTATTGTATTATAGGCTTGAAAACATGATGGAATGTTATGACATAGTGATTAATTAGTTGTTGATGGCGTAAAGGTTATCCAAAATTGATGTAGAATAGTCGTGAATTATAAATTGTCTACAGTGTTATTCTCCTTTATGACTTTTTCCTCTTTCGTGGCTTGGTGGTTGCTGCTAGCCTACCACTAGTTTCGTAACCAGTGGCTTCAAATTTTAATATTATTATTTTGTTATCATATTATAAATAATTTTTTGATAAATTGAGATAGGTAATTAAATATTAAGTGTGTTATACTATGAATCTCATTAGAGTTATGGTATTTGGAGAGATTGAGACTTAACTATAGGCCTGAAATTTAACAAACAAATATGGGAGTTGATATATTAATTGACATCAAGATTAGGAACTTGATTATAAAATTGAGCTCGTTTACTTACAAATCATGCATACTTAATAGATTGAAAATGTTCTCAGTCATTGAGGAAAGTAAAAACATTGGGGAATTAGCTTACTTGACTACAATTCTTCGGTTGAGGTAGGTTCTGGTTTATTCTATGTGATAGATAGTCTTTTAACATTGATTGATAGTCTTTTAACATTGATTGATAGTCATTGAGTGATATTGTGATTGGTTTGTAATTCCAAGACCGTGAAATCCATAATCTTGAACTTGTTCTATAAAGTGATGCCTTGAATAAGGAAGGCATAATGAAATATTCTTAAGGAAGTGGAAAGAGATGATAAAGAATAAAAAAATAATTAACTATATGGTTGGATCGGGTGCCACGAGCCGATACGGTATTATAAGATCGGCTGTCACGTTCTGACACGGTATTATTGGATCTGGTGTCACGTTCTGACATGATATTATTGGATCAGGTGACACGTTCCGACACGGTATTATTGGATCGAGTGTCACGTTATGCACAGTAACATTAAAAGAAAACATAATGAAATAACATAATGTACTCAATCTCAAAGAACACATTTCCCAAATAAGTGTGGTGTGGAGGCACGAGTTGTCGTGTGTGTTCTTGATATTATGATTGATTATGTACTTGATTCAGTGTTGTTGTCACTTGTTCATGTTGTTTGTTATCTGCCACCTGCTAAGTGTTATAGTTGAGTTTACACTATTACTTTATGCATATTAGTTTCTATTTTGAGTCGGCCGATGAAATCTACTCAGTACATGTTGCCCTGTATTGACCCCATACTTGTATTTTCTTCATGTTCTTTTGTGGAGTACAACGAGTGTACCAACGACTTTGACTCGCCCTCAGCTCTAGCCAGTCTCCAGCATATCAGGTTCCAGGATAAGTTATTCATTTTAGCTCGTGTATTGATTAACGTATCAACTAAACCTCATCTGATACTAGGTGTACACAATCATTAAGCAGTATAAATCCAATAGAAGAGTTGGGGTTGATCCCACATAGAGTAGTTATATTTTGAATTTGAATATGAAGTTACAATAGTGCTTTTTGTAGCTAAAGGACTAGAGATTTTCGAAAACTATTTATGAAATTTGAAGGGTGACAACGATGTCAGGGTGAAGGGTTTTTCATATAAGAAAACAGCCTCAACAAGTAACTGGGAACAATCAAATAGGGGAAAGGTACTTGGGGGATTGATCAACCAATTGCTAAATTTAACTCAATGGGTGAAAGCTGGTAACCAAAAGTACTAACTTTTCATGGGTAGGATGAACTTTAGGTGAGGCACTTTTCTCTCAAACAACTACCCCGTTTCAATTGAGTTCTCTCGAACCTCAACGCTTTAACATAAAAACCAGTCCACAACCTCACCACATCCACTCTCTTGAGCCGAATACATAGCATGAGTCTTGGGATTCACTCTCTCGAGCTGAATCCATCATGACCCACTAACTATGAGTGCCAAATTATCACTTTAGCTTTACACTTCTTTCTCAAGCAAGCATAAAACACTAAATTATATTGAAATAAACATGCAATAGAGTAGTTAAAGCATATCGATAAGTCAGACCCACTTTGGATTTGCACTAAAATTGGTAATAACTAACGCCCATCAAGCCAAATGCAGCAATTAATCACATTGTCAAAACCTCATGATTGGGGCTTTATCTAATCATTATAAAATAAAGAAATTCAGTAACTAATACATGCTCCATAGCTGGGTATTGAAAATCGAAGTTCTATGATGAATGATATCTAATCTATTACAATACCAAATCGAAATCTCTTGCCAAAATTGCCTAAAATCAACAAGAATAGTGTTTTTGTTCTCTCTATTTCGTTCCACAATGACTAAATGCCTTCTCTCTCTTCCAAAAGTCAATTTATACTGATCTGAGATATGGCTTTTTAGGGTTGATCGGCAAGGAAAGTTCGGCTTCGCCGACCAATCGGTGACTCGCCGATTGTTCTTGTTCATCGCCCCGTTCTTCTTAACATTTCTTCATTCAGACACAGTAACTTTAGGCGATCTAAATTGGGACCGCCGATCACTTTTGCGATGCGCCTTTTAGTCTTTTAGCTCGCCAATTCAATTTCATCTTAGTCATGATCTGTCCGTTTGGCGGTACACTCTTCCTTCGCCGATGCAGTTGGCAATTCACCGATAGAGAATGTCGTTTGCCTAAGTTTTTCCCGTTTTAGGCTCAATGTTCTTTAAAATTAGGCGGTCTAGGGGCAACTCGATGATTCGCCGAGTTCTCTTGGCGATCATCGGGCTTGCTTTTATCCCCTTTTTCAGCTTGTGTTGTTCCTTTTTGCCTGTTAGTGTCCTTGCTTTGTTCCTCAATCCATATGCCTGAAAATCAAGGATTTAACATCAGTTTATGAGACCAATTAGGCATTTGAGGACACTAAATCTATATAAACAAAGCCCTAAATGAGTCCAAATCTCGGACCCCAACTTAAACTTTTGCTTGTCCTCAAATAAAACTCAAGATCAGTATTTCAAAAAGGATGTCTAAAATATTGTTGCATAAGACTCAATATGAATGCACACAACAAGATTCAACTTACTCATGCGATGATCAATTGTGCACTCAAAGATTCAACTGTGACTCACCATTATCAAAGATACTCAAGTTCACAATACTTGCTTCAAATGCAGGTTCAAGCTCAACAAAGGTACTCAAATGCCTTCACAACAAAAATGATTCCCTATTCACACAAAGTTCTTCAACAATTTATAGTTCCGAAATCACTTACAACTCTCACACTCACAAAGATGAACACATGCATGACTTCACCAATAGGTTTACCCTTATTTTCCAATAAACAATCGTTTCAGCTCACTCAAGATCAAAAAGGTCTTTTCAAGACTTGTAATGGGGATAAGTGTAAGGGTATGGTCATTTAGGCTCAGTGACTGCTACCCGCATGAAGTGTGGTTTGAACATCACTTTCTTTTTTTTCTTCATCATTTTGATCATGCTCATAATTCACACCATTATTCACTTTCAAATGGACTATCGGATACCCCATTTCTTTTGCAACTTCAACTACTTTATTTCACAACTTTTTCATTCTTTTTCTTTTTCTTTTCATCTTTTCTCTTTTTTTTTACATGGAGGGGAGGGTTCCATCGTTTTTTCAAAATCATTGCTCAAAGGGGAATTTCTCACACTTCTTAATTTTCCTTCTCTTTTCACCATACCCTTTGGCCTAAGTTGGCTATTCAAACCAACCACTCTTCATGAGAGTTAGGGGTGAAAGGATAAAGTGGTTCAAGTTTCTTCAAAGAAAAGGGTAAGGCTCAAGGGGGTTCAGGCAAGGTTCACACATCTCACAAGGTTGGCCACAAATGAGGTATAACGTCAATTTGTTTCACTCTCCAAAATTGTTATCTAAAATTATTTCAAGCGCTTGCATCACTTAGTCAACCGGACCAACATGGCAAATTCATCCTTAAACACAATGTTCAAATTAATCTCATCACACACGGCATTGACACCAAAATCAAACAAGACTCCACACTTTCTAGCTAGTGTGCAATGTTTATCACAAGAGACTCATTCGATAACCGGCTAGTCACAACGAGATCCAAAAAGTCTACACATTGTCTATGCAACTTTATCTGGCCTCATTGTAGGTGCACATTCATTTTGTTCAATTAAGAGCACTATTCAAGTCATCGGTATTAATCATAACTGATACTCGAATAACTTTTGAGAGAACAAAAGACTTAACAACCAGACTCCTACCACCCGCACCAAAAGCATCCAACATTGTCGCCAATGTGAGTAGAGAACAAACATTAACAAAAATAAAGATAAAATACTGGCACTCAAACAAACAAAGTAGGGAGACAAGTAATCTTCACTAGGCGTCCATTTGGTGAAGGGTTTCTATAATCGCCAAACC
Organism: Solanum piurae; assembly: GCA_029582685.1. Classification (NCBI taxonomy): domain Eukaryota; kingdom Viridiplantae; phylum Streptophyta; class Magnoliopsida; order Solanales; family Solanaceae; genus Solanum; species Solanum piurae. The sequence goes on from JAJOOO010000931.1 coordinate 18,225, forward strand.
GTTCGGTGATTCACCAAATTGGCTGGAGTTTGCCGGATTTTCCAGTATGCAACCATTCCATTTTGGGGCAGGAAGGTGGACAAGAGAAAGTCTGCCGAATCACATCAGTGCATCGCCTAATAGATGTGAGAACTCGCCGAAAGATCTAAGAATCCAGGCTATTAGGGCTGGTGCAAAAAGGTGGAGAAAGTCAGGTCGCCCAATAACCTCGGTGAATCACCGAGTGGGGCATGCATCCCACCTAATATGCCAGTGTCTCAGCCAACTGTTGACGCCAAAAATGCGATCAACTACGTGATCGCCCAACTTACTCGACGTACACCAAACGGACGTACACCAAACGGACGTACACCAAACGGGTCTTAGCCTTGCAAAATCACCTACACCTACATATTCAGCACACAATATTAAAAAAATCTAACACTAGGGTTGCCTCCCAAGAAGCGCCTTATTTAACGTCGTGGCACAACATAGAAATGCTTTCAAGCATTTTCCAAATACACCACTTCAATCACATAAATTTTATGGCATTCTCTGAAATACAACTTCAAGTGTTGCCCATTCACCTTGAAGGTAGGACCTTCTTTGCCTTCGGCTTCGATGGCTACATTTGTAAACAACAATGTTACTCTTAATGGGCCTCACCATTTTGATTTGAGATTTCTCGAAAAGAGTCTCAGTCAAGAATTATATAGCAACACCCAATCTCCAACTCGAAACTCCCTCCTCACTACAATAAAAACAATTTTTAGCGGCAATAAATATTGACATTAATAAAGAGTGCTAAAGTCTTTACCGGCATTAGTTAAGTGTCATTAGAACAAATGTTGCTAAAGGCTTTAGAGACATATACAAAGAGTGTTAATTGCTTCTAAAAAAACATATTTAGTGGCAAATAAGAATTAGATGCCGCTAATGATGATTTTTGATGTAGTGCCTAAGGATTTTACAATAATGTTACTTTTTTTTTTTACTTTGTAGAGGGTTGAACCTTCATATGCCCTAAACCTGACTTCATCCAATTCATTTAGGTTATCTATTCTTCCTTTTGAAGTCTTGGCCCAGTTCAGATTTAGAGCCTTTAATGCCCATAATGCTTTGTGTTCCAGTTCAACTGGTAAATGGCAAGATTTTCAAAAAAACTAGCTGATATGGAGACATACCAATTGGTGTCTTTAAGGGAGTAAGATATGCCCACAGAGCATCATCTACATTTTGAGACCAATTAGTCCTATTTTCATATCAGTCTTAGCCAAGATACTCTTGATATCCCAATTCGAAACCTCCACTTGGCCACTCGTTTGAGGATGTGATGAGTCTAAGTTTTGGAATCATTTGGGGCTTTGTTTATATCGACTTAGTGTCCTCAAATGCTTAATTTGTGCCATAAACTGATGTTAAATCCTTGATTTTCAGGTATATAGATTGAGGAACAAAGCAAGGACATAAACAGGTAAAAATGAACAAAACAAACTGAAGAATTGAAGAAAGGCAAGCCTGGTGATTGCCAAGAGCATTTGGAGAATTACCGAATGGCTAGTTATACCACCTAAAGATTCAGTGAGCCAACCCTGAAGGAAGAAAGCAAGTTGGTGATGAGTCCACAATTTGGAATCATTTAGGGCTTTGTTTGGATAGATTATTGTCCTCATATGCTTGTTTTGTGCCAATAACTGATGTAAAATCCTTGATTTTTAGGTATATGGATTGAGGAACGAAGCATGGACACTAATGAGCAAAAAGGAACAAGGCAGCTAAAAGAACGAAGAAAACAAGACCTGTTGATCACCTAATCCATTGGGCGAGTCACCGAATGGCTATTATCTCGCCTAAAGTTCCAGTTTGCCAAGCCCTAAAGGTGAAAATCAAGTCGGCGATAGAAACGAGCAGTTGATGTGTCACCGAGTGGTTCCATAATGCAGTGTTGGATCGCCCAAAGTTACAAAACTTGAGGATGCTGAAGGCCAAAGCAAAAAGGCGATGGAACGAACAAAAGGGCGGATCACTGAGTTGATCAGTGATCCAGACTTACTGTGTCGAATGGTCCTTCGTATCATATTTTTGGCGACTATAAATACATTTTTGAATATTTAGTTTAGAATGAGTTTTCATAATATAGAATTGTTTATCAATCTTTGAGTTGGAGCTATGAGTTTTGAGACAAACTTTTCCTTAGCTTTGAAGAATTGAAGTTTTCCATTTTTGAGAAATTGGAAGTGGGTCTTTGAGATTCTTCAATTTGGACCTTTGTAAAGATGAAATTAATCTTACCCAGTTGATGGAAACACAATTTGGTAACGATTTCTATCTTTTTATGATGTCTAGCTAAAACCCCAAATCTTGGGGTGTGATTATGGGTTGATTTAGCTTATGGGTATTAATAATTGATAGTTTAAATGTTGTTTAAAAGTGATATCAATAATTAATTGCGGTTAAATTTAAAGCGTTGCAGTTGCAAATGCAACTCTACCTTCATGTGTTTGGCTTGCTCGAGAGAGAGGTTTTAAAACCAAGATTACTAAATTAATGGTCTATGGGTATTGAGTTTTCATGGGTTCAGCTCGAGAGAGTGAATCCTAAACCATTTTCCACACATTCAACTCGAGAGAGTGAATGGACTAAAACGTAGGTTGTTCTTATTTGCTTGCTTGTTGGTGTTCGAGAGAAACCGACTTGATTCGTGATAAATTGTTCAAGAGAAAGTTTATCCCCACTAAAGTCTAGCTTATTCACTGATTTACAACTATTTACTATCGGTTGCAATTACCCATTTTTCTATATTAGCCTATAATCCAATCACATCCCAAGAACCCATCTCATTATTTGTTACTTTGTGTTATTTGCTGATGTTGAAGTTGATAATTACAATCAAACCCCCCCCCCCATTCTTTGACACTTGTGTCACCCTTTAATTTGAATTATGTTTTTATTAGTCATGACTTGAACATATTCGTACTTTGCTATTGAATCTTAAACACGTACCACTCCCTGTGGGATTCGACCCCAACTCATTATTTGGATTATATTACTAACTAACGATCGTTGACGCTTAGAATTGGATGAAGTGTCTTTGAAACATTATTAATCAAAATGGCGCCGCTGCCATGGAGTGGTGTTGGTTAAGATTCTTTAGTTAAGTTGAATTTTTCTCTTGTTAGTCATAGTTGAACTTACTTAATTTTAGTTTTGTTTTGCTTTTTGGTGTTTTGAAACATGAAGTATGAGTGTGAATGGAAGCAATAGCATCAAGATGACATCGGAAACCTCAATGATGTCAATGAGCCTAATGCTAATGACCCCCATCTAATGAGTGGAATTGATGTCATTCGCTTGCCTCCAACGGAAGGGAACGTTGTGTTCCATATCACAAGTACTATGTTGCAGCTCTTGCAATTGAAGGGATTGTTATGTGGTTTGGCTCATGAGGATCCCATGAGCATATTAGAAACTTTGTGGATGTTTACGGACCGTTCTCCTTCAAGAGCATATCCCAAGAGTCGGTCTGGTTGAGGTTGTTTCCATTCTCTTTGATGGGAAAAACATGTAAGTGGCTGCCTGATTTGCCACGTGAATCAATCACTTCATGGGAGGAGTTGGTCACCGCATTTCAAGTGCAATTTATTCCTCCTTCGATGATGATGACTCTTCGGGACAACATTCAGAGCTTCAAGCGTCTAGAAGGCGAGTCAATTCATGAAACTTGGCTGTGATTCAAGAAGATGGTGCTTCAATGCCCAACTCATGGCTTGCCTAATAACGTGTTACTGCAGTATTTTTACCGGAGCCTTGACTCGGTAAACAAGGGTGTTGTTGACCAACTTTATCCTGGAGGTTTGGTACAACAACCTTATGTGATAGCGGCTCAGCTTTTGGATGGCATGACCACAATAAATCGGGCATTGTATACCCGTGAAGACTAGGTCTCCCCTCTCACATTTAAATTGACCAAGGTGCAGATGGAGAAAGACCAAGAGAGGGACCAGAACATGGTCAATATCATGACACAACTTGATATTTTATCCAAAAATGTCATGGGAGCTGGTGCTTGAGGTGTCAATGCCGTGGGTGTGAGGTGTGCTAATCCTGATGTGGTCAAGTTTGAGGCTTTGTACAACGAAGAGGTGAATTTCCTAGCCAACCAAGGTGGTGGTTATCATTCAAACTACCCGAGGCAGGGTGGTAACTAAGGTTGGAATAGGGATGAAGGTTGGAAGGATCGTGATCGAGAATGGAGGGATCGAAATCCCAATTGGAAGGATGGGAAGAAGGATAGGTATGTGCCTACCCATGAGAGCCAAAATCCTAAGAATTCGGAAGTTGACCGGTCTGAGTATATGCTTTCTCGTATCCTCAACAAAGTTGAGGAATCAGACAAGATTTTGAAGGAAATGAAAGAAGATATGTCGACCCTTAGCCAGACTGTTACCTCTCATTCTTTCTCGATCAAACAGTTGGAGACCCAAATGGGTCATATCCCGTCTCATTTAAACTCGAGACATCAAGGGGGTTTGCCTAGTGATACTATGGCTAACCCCAAGAATGAGGTTTGAGTGTGGACTTGAGTCATGCCGCGACCTTAACTAAGGCGCTGCTTGGGAGGCAACCCAAGTTTTATTTTCTTTTTTTTTAAAGTTTGAAATAATGGTGTGTTGATTGTGCAGGTCAAAGTGTGGAAAGTGTTTGAAAAATGCAGGTTGGCGAGGTAATAGCCCAGTTGGTGAATAACTGAAGAGGTCGGCAAGCCCGACCTAGATCGCCATTGGACTCAAGACATTTTTAAAGTGGAGTCTGTAAAACTCGGTGATCCCAAGAGCAACTTGGCGAATCGTCGACCAGGTCGGCAATCGCGATCTAGTCTGCCGTTTGGACCCCCATATTAACTGGAGGTTTTGTAAAACTCGGTGAGGTAAGTGCCCACCCGGCGTGTCTTTGAGTGGGTTTGCAAGCAAAACTAATGTCGCTAAATGGTCGAGAACTGGACGGGTTTTAAAGGCCAAAGGTTTAAACTTCCAACTCTTTCACTTTCCCTCACTTTTAAACTTCCCAAACTCACACCCGCACTTTATTATTCTATATTTTTGAACTTTTACCGTATTTTGGTCATCAGATTTGTGGTCAGAGTGGATTACTTTTCCGCCTAGCTTTGCAAATCTTGTTTAATCGACATCTAAGGTTGGTTTTCCAAACCCTGAGTTTATTTTTAGCGATTTAGTACTCATTTGCAATGATTTTATCGTAATGATGTGTGCTGGGCCTTTCTGATATTAATTTTTTATGTGTGTGCCTGTGTTAATTCAAATATTTTTCCTGTAATGCTTTTATCATTGAATTCCCATGATTTTGTGCCTTAAAATTGGTTGAAAATTGTGGGGTTGTGCTTACATGTTGTTGGATCTAGTCGGATGAAGTCTAAGTAGCCCGTATTTGTGCCAAATGACGTATTTTTCCCAATGATGGAATGGTTGACGTTATTCTTAAGGGCAAAAGTCATCAAATGGCCAAATTTGGCAAAATCGGGAGAAGTCTGAGTATCCCGGGGGCATGGGAATAATGGGTCTTAGTTTAATTTGATAAGAGCATGTTTTGATTTTGTTTACGGGGGTTGTGGGGTTGAATTTTGGAAGTTTTGTTGAAAGTAGGCATGTTGGGTCATTTGGCGAGCATGGTCGAACTCGCCGAACCACTCAGTGGTTCGCTGAAGTTCCCCATCCCGCCTTTAATTTCATGCTAAAATTGAAGTTTGGTTCTTTAACTTTCGGCGAGAATCCTGAGGTCGCCGAAAGCACTCGGTGACTCGCCGATAGTTCTTCTTGATCACCCTTTGTCTGCACCCTTGACCCATAATTGCACTGTAACTTTCAACAGGCTAATCCTTGCTTGCCGAATGCTATCGGAAATTCGCCAAAAGGCCTTCCCATCGCTAACATGCCAAAATTTTCAAAGATTTTTGAGCAAATCCTTTCGGCGAGCCTGATCTAACTCGCCAAAGAGATTCGGTGAGTCTGTCTGCAACTATTTTTCTGTGCATCTAATTGACTTGTTTTTAACTTTTTCCTGATGTTGTGAAGACATGGTAAGGACAAACATTGACATGCCACCCTGAAAAAGAGCAAGGGGTATCACAATCAATGAAGGGGAATCAAATCCTCCCAAAAGGGGAAGGCAAGAGCCTTAAATTGGAGGTCAGAGCAGAGTCAAGAGGCCCACAGTTCAAAGAGAGTATGCTGATTCCCGGGCTGCTTTACCTGAGCATGAGGATGACCTGCCTTTACAGTCCCGGTGGGCTGAGATCCATGCTAGATCTCACCCTGACTCAGCTAGAGTCCCCTCACCTTCCACCCTAGCAGGTTCAGTACAAGCTCCGATACCTCCTGTGGCTCCTGTGCCACCAGTCGTCCCTCCTCCCAGACTTGTCAACAGGTTAAAATGTGATGGATTGCAAAATATTCTCCAAGAGAAGTTGTTGTCTACAGAGGGACTTGAGGGCAAATACTCCGGGGTGAGAGATACCCTCCGCTTCCATCGGTTCGAGTAGTTCACCAATCCCCGAGACCCCTATATTCCTTCATGGGTCCGTTAGTTCTATACAACGTATAGTGACTTGGTTCCAAAGAGCAAGAAGAAGGCCAGTGAGTTCAGACCGGTTAAATTGGTTGTGGTCCGGGGTAAGGAAGTTGGATGCAAAAGCGAGTACATCAACACCGTACTTGATAGAGAGTATGACTTTGACTACCCCAACTTGACTACCACTACAACTTCATTGGATGAGCTCAAGGGCTGGCTAGCGCCCCTCATCTCAGAAACCACCCCGAGGTGGATAAAGGTAGGACTCCCAATTGAGAAGATGGAATTGAGTATAGCTGCATATTATTGGTTTGGATTCATCAGTAGCTCTATTATGCCTTCCCAGAATGAGTCTGTTCTCCTTCATCCTAAGGCGGCCTTCCTTGGATCGATTATTTCTAGGAAGATCATTGACATGGGGCTTATTATTGAGCAAGAGATAGTCATGAGGGCCAAGTTGAGGCAGACTTCACTTCCATTCGCAGACCTAATCAAGGAGTTGTGTCGGTATGCTGGAGTACCTAAGGAAGATATGAGAGATATTGAGGTTACCCCATCTTTCTCCACTGACATTCGGCGCATTGAGGCCGAGTACACTCAAGAGGAGGCTGACAGGAAGAGGGCAGCTATGGTGGATACATCCCCGGAGGTGGATATTGATTCAATACCTGCAGAGACATCTTTGCCTACTCCGGCCTCTGGGCCTTCAGGTACATCTTCCCCTTTTTCTTCTTCACAGGCCCCGGGTGCCTCTACCTCATCCCAGCCCGCCAAGATTAGTCATGCGATGATTCAGAAGATGGGACACTTGATCCATTCAGCTGATGTGAGGGCGACCAGACTTTAGAGATCCATCTCATGGATGATCGAGAGTGCCATCATTGCTGCACTGACCTCTTCCAGACTTCTATTTACACTCTCACCATGAGAGTTGAGACTTGTGAGAGCAGGCAGGGGGAGACTTCTGAGGTTATATCTTTGAAAGCCAAAGTGGAAAATTTGAGAAAGGACGTAGACTATCTAAAGTCTATTGACTTCACTTAATTACTAAAGGCTGCAGATGATGTGGACACTCCTGAGACTTCAGAGATTCCTCCTGCTACCACCGGATATGTACATAGGGATGATACAGTAGTTGATGAGTCGGAGGCAGAGATCAATGAGGAGCTAATAAAGATAAGGGATGAGAGAATATATGGAGGTTTGCTAGATCTTGAGGAGATGATTGTGCAGTCGGTGATCCAGACATCACTAACAGAGACATCCATGGGTGGGTCCAGTGGAGCTGGTGGTACTTCTGAGGTGACTCCGGGCACTGATGCCCAAGTTCCGAGCACTACACCGGGTACTGATGCCCAGACAGACGGAGCGACTGAGTACACATGATCCCTTTTTACCTCCCTCTCTATCTTACCTTATTTGACTTTTGGATTTTAATTTGCTTGCATTTGAGGACAAATGGTTTTTATTTGTGGTGGGGTGAGGCCCACCTTTTGTGATGATTGTTATGTGTATATATTTGGGTTTTTGAGCCATATATTGTGTGAGCACTATTTTTGTGGATGATTAAGGGCTCCTTGTTTTTGATTGTAAATAATTTTTGGACGCTTCCAGAAAAAAAATATTGTGCCACCTCTTTTGTGTTTCAATGTGGTTGTTCTCTTGCAAATTTGAGTATCGATCTTGATCAATACCGATGACTTGAATAGTGCTCATAATCGAACAAAAATGAATGTGCAGCTACGATGAGGTTAAATGAAGTTGCATAGATAATATGTGAACTTTTTGCATCTCATTGTGACTAGCCAAGTATCAAATTAAGTCTCTTGTGATGAACATTCCACACTAGCGAAAGTGTGAAGTCTTGTTTAACATTGGTGTCAATGCCTTGTGTGATGAGCTTACCGTGAACCATGTGTGATGACACCTAGAATTTTCCCCGTTGGTCCGGTTGACTAAGTGATGCAATCTCTTGAAATGATCTTAGGCAACTTTGAAGAGTGTGAAACAATTTGACATTATACCTCTTTTTGTGTCCTACCTTGTGAGTGTGTAAACTACGCTTGAACCCCCTTTGAACCCTAACCTTCTCTTGGAAGAAACTTGATGAAATTGTGACCTTTCTTGATTCATTACCCATAATTCTCATGATTCGTAGTTTGTGTGAATAACCAACTTAGGACAAAAGCTTAAGTTGGGGGTGTGGTGAAAAGAAAAGATAAATCAAGAAGTGCAAAGAAGTCCCCTTTGACCCATGGTTTTGAGAAAGATGGAACCCCTCCATATAAAAAAAGAGAGAGAAAAAGAAGAAAAGAATGAAAAAGAAAAAGAGTGAAAAAGTTGTGGAATAAAGTTGTGAAAACGCAAAAAGAAATAGGGTGTCCAACAGTCCATGAAAGATGAAAAATAAGGTGACTTGTGAGCACGAATTAAAATGATGAAGAAAAGGAAAGAAAGTGTTGTTCACACTACATTTCATGAGGATTACAACCATTGAGCCTAAATGACCATACCTTTGCACTCAGCTCCGTTACAAGCCTTGAAAAGACCTTTTTGATCTTGAGTGAGCTGAAACAATTGTTGGTTGGAAAATAAGGGTAAACCTATGGGTGAAATCATGCATTGTGTTCATCTTTGTGAGTGTGAGTGTTGCATTTGATTTCGGAGCTTTAAATTGTTGAACCATTGTGTGAGAATATGGAATCATTCTTTGTGTGAGGGCATTTGAGTACCTTTGTTGAGCTTGAACTTGCATTTGAAGAAAGTATTGTGAACTTGAGAATCTTTGATAATGGTGAGTCACAACTTGAATCTTTGAGTGCAAAATTGATCCCTGCATGAGCAAGTTGAGTTTTCTTGTGTGCATTCATGATTGAATCTTGTGTAGCACTGTTTGAGACATCCTTATTGAACTGCTGAACTTGAATTTTACTTGATGAGAAGCAAAAGTTTAAGTTGGGGGTGTTGATGAGTCCACGATTTGAACTCATTTAGGGCTTTATTTTAATGGATTTAGTGTCCTGAAATGCATATTTTGCGCCAATAACTGATGTAAATCCTTGATTTTCAGGTATTTGGATTGAGGAGCAAAGCATGGACACTAATGAGCAAAAAGGAAAAAGGCAGCTGAAAGATGATGAAAAGAAGGCCTAATAATCGCCTAACCAATTAGGCGATTTGCCGAATGACCATGATCTCACCCAAAGTTCTAGTGTGCCAAACCCTGAAGGAGAAAATCAAGTCGGCGACAGAAAGGAGCAGTTGGCGACTCACCAAACGGTTTCGCGATGCAGTGTTAGATCGCCCAAAGTTACAGAACTTGAAGATGCTGAAGGCCAAAGGAAAAAGGCGATGAAATTGACCAAAGGGCGAATCACCGAGTGGATCAGCGATCCCAACTTATTGCGCCGAATGGTCCTTCGCAACACATTTTTGGCGACTATAAATACTTTTTTTTAATTCTTAGAATAGTATCTAATATTAGTTATCAGTTTTCATGGTATCTAATTTTATCAATCAAGTTTTAGAACTCAGTTGGGAGACAATATTTCCTTAGCTTTGAAGATTTGAAGGCTTCTATTTTTGAGAAATTGGAAGTGGGTCTTTGAGATTCTTCAAACTTGACCTTTGTAAATAAAAAAATAATCTTACCCAGTTGATGGAAACACAATTTCGTAACGATTTTTATCTTTTTCTGATGTCTAGCTAAAACCCCAATTCTTGGGGTGTGATTATGTGATTATATGTTGATTTACCTGTTGGATATTGTTAATTGACAGTCTAAATGCTGTTTAAAAGTGATTTCATTCAGTAATTGTGGCTTAATCTAAAGGGTTGTAGTTGCAAATGCAACTCTACCTTCGTGTTTTTGGCTTGCGAGAGAGAGAGGTTTTAAAACCAAAATTACTGATTTGATGGTCTGTGGATATTGGGTTGTCATGGGTTCAGCTCGAGAGAGTAAATCTTAAACCCTTTTCCACATATTCAGCTCGAGAGAGTGAATGGACTAAAGCATAGGTTGTTCCTAATTGTTGCTTATTGGTGTTCGAGAGAAACCAATTTGATTTAGGGTAAATTGTTCGAGAGAAAGTTTATCCCCACTAAAGTTTAGCTTATTCACTGATTTACAGCTATTTACTATCAGTTGAAATTATCCATTTGTCTACCTTAGCCTATAATCCAATCACATCCCAAGAACTCGTCTCGTTATTTGTCTATTCGTGTTATTTGATGTTGTAGTCAATAATTACAATCAAACCCCCCTGTTATTTGACACTTTTGTCACCCCAAACTTGAACCAAGCTTTTATTCATAAATGTTTTTACCTATGATTGACTTGAACATATTTATACTTGGCTTTTAAATCTTAAGCACATACCACTCCCAGTGGGATTCGACCCCAACTCACTTAGTTGGGTTATATTACTGACTAACGATCGTTGGCACTTAGTATTGGATGAAGTATCTTGATACGTTAAATCAATGACTATGACATAGGAGATGGTCATTAGGGCCAAGCAGCGCCAGACTTCACTTCGCTTTCCGGTTTTGATCAACGAGTTGTGCAGATAGGCTCGAGTGCCTAGAGATGAGAAGAATGATGTTGAAGTGATTCCCACATCTTCTACTGACATCCGAAGGATCAAGGAGGAATACTTGAAAGATGAGGCAGAGAGGAAGAAGGCAGCCCCAATGGACTCTTCCCCGGTTGTGGATACCGACACATTACCTGCAGAGGTACCTTTGCCTACTCCGGCCCCTGGACCTTCAGGTACATCTACTATTTTTCCTTCTGATACTCCCTGTTCCTCTGCAACTCCATTGCCCCCCAGATCTGGTACTGCTGTTGATGCTGCCTCTCGGGCCCCACTCACTCAGGCTGCATTACTACGGATGGGGCAGCTAGCCCATTCTGCCGATCGCTTTGCAACCAAACTTGAGGACTCCATTCTGGGCATGATTCAGATGGCCCTTACTGATGTTGTGACACCCTTGAGTGCTATGATTGATGCACTTACGGCTAGGATAGTGGTTTGCGAGCGTGGCCAAGGGTCCACCGATGAGGTGACGGCTCTAAAGTACGTTATTGCTGTGCTGAGGAGAGATGTGGACCAGCTTAAGTCCACTAACATATCAATGATTTTTGGCACGGTGGAGATCCATATGTGCCTGTTGAGCAAGACATGCCTCCGGCTACCACCGAAGATGATGTTAGAGTTGAGGAGGCAGTTGATCCTGAGTCTGAGGCTGAGATGGATGAGGAGATGCTTGAGGTTGTTGAGGAGGATTTTTATGAGGGCCTTACGGAGACTGAGGAGGCCATGGTAGATGCAGCTGTGAAGGCTTCTTTGGCAGATATGCCTTTGGCTGACCCTAGTGGACCTACTACTGTTGATGTGACTCCGGGTACTAGGATCCAAGATCAGAGTGATGCATCGGGCACTGATGCCCCAACAGACGAAGCGACTGTTTAGACATGATTCCTTTTTACCTCCCTCTTTGTCTTATCTTTTTATTGACTTTTGGATATTTTCTTTCATTTGAGGAAAAATTACTTTTATTTTGTGGTGGGGTGAGGCCCACCTTGTGTGATTAATGTTCTATTTATATTTTAGGTTTTTGAGCTATAAATTGTGTTTTGATACTATATTTTGTGGATGTTTAATCTTGTGGCTCCTTGCTTTAATTGTAAATGATTTTTTGACCCTTCCGAAATTTTTTGTGCCACCTCTTGATTGTGTTTGAATGTGGTTTTTCTCTTGCAAATTTGAGTATCGGTCTTGATCAATACTGATGGCTTGAATAGTGCTCATAATAGAACAAAAATGAATGTGCGGCTACGATGAGGCCAAATGAAGTTGCATAGACAATATGTGAACTTTTTGCATCTCGTTGTGACTAGCCGGTTATTGAATGAGTCTCCTGTGATGATCAATGCACACTAGCAAAAGTGTGGAGTCTTGTTTGATATTGGTGCCCATGCCTTTTGTGATGAGTTTACCGTGAACCATGTGTGATGACACCTATAATTTACCCCATTTGTCCAGTTGACTAAGTGATGCAATCTCTTGAAATGATCGTATGCAACTTTGAAGAGTGTAAAACAATTCGACATTGTACCTCTTTTGTGGCCAACCTTGTGAGTGTGTGACCCTTGCTTGAACACCCTTTGAGCCTTACCCTTTTTTTTTGGAAGAAACTTGATGCAAATTGTGACCTTTCTTTATCCCTTCACCCTTAATCCTCATGATTTGTGGTTTGTTTGAATAGACAACTTAGGCCAAAAGTCTAAGTTGGAGGTGTGGTGAAAAAAGAAGGTAAATAAAAAAATGCAAAGAAGTCCCCTTTAACCCATGGTTTTGAGAAAAATGGAACCCCTCCATACAAAAAAATAGAAAAAAGAAGAGAAGAAAAAAAGAATGAAAAAGTTGTGGAATAAAGTTGTGAAAATGCAAAGAAAATAGGGTGTCCAAAAGTCCATGGAGGGTGAATAATGAGTTGACTTTTGAGCATAAATGAGAATGATGAAGAAAAGGAAAGAAAGTGTTGTTCATACCACATTTCATGAGGATAGCAGCCGCTAAGCCTAAATGACGATACCTTTACACTCAGCCCCGATACAAACCTTGAAAAGACCTTTGTGATCTTGAGTGAGCTGAAGCAAGTGTTGGTTGGAAAATGCAAACCTATAGGTGAAATCATTCATTGTGTTCATCTATGTGAGTGTGAGTGTTGATTGTGATTCCGAAGCTATAAATTGTTGAACCATTGTGTCTGTATATGGAATCATTCTTTGTGTGAGGGCATTTGAGTACCTTTGTTGAGCTTGAACTTGCATTTGAAGCAAGTATTGTGAACTTGAGAATCTTTGATAATGATGAGTCACAACTTGAATCTTTAAGTGCACAATTGATCCTTGCATGAGTAAGTTGAGTATTTTTGTATGCATTCATGATTGAGTCTTGTGTAGCACTGTTTGAGACATCTTTTTTGAACTGCTGAACTTGAGTTTTACTTGAGGACAAGCAAAATTTTAAGTTGGGGGTGTTGATGAGTCCACGCTTTGGACTCATTTAGGGCTTTATTTGGATAGATTTAGTGTCCTCAAATGCTTGTTTTTTTCCAATAACTGATGTAAAATCCTTGATTTCCAGGTATATGGATTGAGCAACGAAGCATGGACACTAATGCGCAAAAAGGAACAAGGCAGCTAAAAGAACAAAGACAAGAAGACACGTTCATCGCCTAATACATTTGGCGAGTCGCAGAATGGCTATTATCTCGCCTAAAGTTTCAGTGTGCCAAGCCCTGAAGGCGAAAATCAAGTCGATGATAGAAAAGAGCAGTCGGCGTGTCACCGAGTGGTTCTGCGATGCAGTGTTGGATCGTCCAAAGTTACAGAACTTGAGGTTGCTGAAGGCAAAAGCAAAAAGGCGATGGAACAGACCAAAGGGCAGATCGCCGAGTTGATCGGCGATCCTGACTTACTGCGCCGAATGGTCCTTCGCAACATATTTTTAGCGACTATAAATACATTTTTGAATATTTAGTTTAGAATGAGTTTTCATAATATAGAATTTTTTATCATTTTTTTTAGTTGGAACTCTTAGTTTTGAGAAAAGCTTTTTCTTAGCTTTGAAGAATTGAAGTTTTCCATTTTTGAGAAATTGGAAGTGGGTCTTTGAGATTCTTCAATTTGGACCTTTGTAAAGACGAAATTAATCTTACCCAATTGATGGAAACACAATTTGGTAACGATTTCTATCTTTTTATGATGTCTAGCTAAAACCCTAATTCCTGGAGTGTGATTATGTGATTATGGGTTGATTTAGCTTATGGGTATTACTAATTGATAGTTTATATGTTGTTTAGAAGTGATTTCAATCAGTAATTGTGGTTAAATTTAAAGGGTTGTAGTTGCAAATGCAACTCTACCTTCATGTTTTTGGCTTGCTCGAGAGAGAGTTTTTAAAACCAAGATTATTGAATTGATGGTATGTCGGTATTGGGTTGTCATGGGTTCAGCTCGAGAGAGTGAATCCTAAACCCTTTTCCACACATTCAGCTCGAGAGAGTGAATGGACTAAAGCGTAGGGTGTTCTTATTTGCTTGCTTGTTGGTGTTCGAGAGAAACTGACTTTATTCGGGGTAAATTGTTTGAGAGAAAGTTTATCCCCACTAAAATCTATCTTATTCACTGATTTACAACTATTTACTATCAGTTGCAATTACCCATTTGTCTATATTAGCCTATAATCCAATCACATCCCAAGAACTCATCTCATTACTTGTTATTTCGTGATATTTGTTGTTGTTGTAGTTGATAATTACAATCAAACCCCCCCCCCCCGTTATTTGACATTTGTGTCACCCTTTAATTTGAATTATGTGTTTATTCGTAAATATCTATTCCTATGATTGACTTGAACATATTCGTAATTTGCTATTGAATCTTAAACATGTACCACTCCCTGTGGGATTCGACCCCAACTCATTTAGTTGCGTTATATTACTAACTAACGATCATTGACGCTTAGAATTGGATGAAGTGTCTTTGAAACGTTATTAATCAGTGGGCGACAAAAAGCTGCAGTCGGCGAATCGCCGAGAAATTGTTTGAAACAGTGATAGATCGCCCAAAGGTACAGAACTCAAGGATGTTAAATGCCAAGCCAAAAAGGCAATGGAAAAGATCAAAGGGCCATTTGTGGCTTATTTTTGGTGACTATAAATTAGATTTTGAACATTTTAGTTTAGTATCTGGAGACATCTTGATACATTGGAACATACGATTTTAGCTCAGAACTTTTTTTCTACATAGTTTTTCTTAGCTTTGAAGAATTAGAGAAGTTCAATTTGGCAAATTTGGAAGTTGGTTTCGGAGATTCGACAAATTGAAGCATTGTAAAGACTAAACCACTCTTACCCAATTGATGGATAATCGATTCGGTAATGGTTTTTATATTTTTATGATGTTTGGCTAAAACCCCAAATCTTGGGGTATGATCATGTGATTATGGGCAGAATTAGTTTATGGGTATTGCTAATTACTAGTTTAAATTCTATTTAAAAGTGAGTTTAATTATTAATTGTTATTTAGTTTAAAAATTGTAGTTGCAAATGCAGTTCTATATTTTTGTTCTTTGCTTTCTCGAGATAGAGGTTTTAGAACTAAGATTATTGATTAATGGTTTGTGGGTATTGGGTTGATCTAGGTTTAGCTCGAGAGAGTGAATCGTAAACCCAATCCCACACATTTAGCTGGAGAGAGTGAATGGATTAAGGTGTGGGTTGTTCTTCATTGTCATGCTTGTTCATGTTTGAAAGAAATCACCTGATTCGGGATAGTTGTTCGAGAGAAAACTATCTCCCATATAGTCTAGCCTACTTATGATATTTAGCTTTTTACTAGCAGTTGCAACTACCCATATGCCTATATTTGCCTATAATCAATCACATCCCGAGAATATTTATCCCTATTGTTAGTTCGATGTTTTTGTCACTGTTTGTAGTTGATAATTAAAACCAAAACCCCCATTTGACATCCGTGTCAACCCTTTAACTTGATTAATGTTTTTTTGATAATTTTCATTCCTACGGCTGATTAGACCACGTTTGCACTTCCTAATTTAATTTAAAACACGTACAACTCCCTGTGAGATTCGACCCCAACTTATTTAGTTGGGTTTTATAATGCTTTATGATCGTTGACACATAGAATTGTATGAGGTGTGCTTGAAACATTAAATCAAAATGGCGTCGCTGCCGGGGAGTGGTGTTGTTTGAAATTCTTTTGGTGAAGTTGAATTGTGTTTTTTTTGTTATAGTTGAATCTACTTATTTTTGTTTTTGGTTTTGTGTTGCTTGTGTTAAACAGAGGAGCAGATGAGCGTAAATGGTAGTAATGGTAGCCAAGTAGGACACCAGGATGATGTTGGAAACCTCAATGACGTCAATGACCCAAAAATCAATAACCTAGTCCAAATGGGTGGTGTTGGGGCCACTCGTTTGCCTCCAGCTGAAGGAAATGTTGTTTTCCACATCACAAGCATCATGCTTCAGCTTCTTCAACTGAAGGGTTTATTCGGAGGGCTATCTCATGAGAACCCCCATGAGCATCTTATAAATTTCGTTCATGTCTGTAGACCGTTCTCATTTAAGAACATATCATAAGAATTGGTTTGGTTGAGGTTGTTCCCATTTTCTCTGATCGGTAAGGGAAGCAAGTTGTTGGCTGAGTTGCCAAGAGATTCTATCACTTCTTGGATGGGGCTGGTCACAATGTTCCAAGTGTGATATTTCCCTCCATCTAAGATGATGACACTTAGGGATAGTATCCAAAGCTTCAAGCGTTTGGAGGGTGAGCCAATCCATGAGACATGGCTGAGGTTCAAGAAGTTGTTGTTGCAATGCCCAACTCTTGGATTGCCCGACAACCTGCTACTGCAATACTTTTATAAGAGTCTTGACTCGGTGAACAAAGGAGTTGTTGATAAACTTGTTCCCGGTGGTATAATGCAACAACCCTATGAAATAGCTTCCCAACTCCTTGATTGCATGACCAAGATCAATAGGGCGTGGTACACTCATAAAAACCAAGTCTCTCCTCTTTAGAATGATTAAGGAGCAGATAAAAAAATATCAGGAGAGAGACCAAAACATGGCAATGATGATGACCCAGCTGGATATATTGGCTAAAAATGTCGTGGGTGTTGGTACGAAGAGTGTTAATGTTGTGGGTGTTGGTGGAGTGAACCCCGATGAAGCCAAATTTGAAGCGTTGTACAATGAGGAAATGAACTTCCTAGAAAACCAAGGAGGAGGTTATCGTTCTAACTGCCAAAGATCGGGTGGAAATCAGGGTTGGAATAGAGATGAAGGCTGAAGAGACCGTGATAGTTATTGGCGTGATCGTAATGCCACTTGGAAGGAAATAGAGAGGGAGAAGGATAGGTATGTCCCTTCCCACGAGCGTCAAAAGCCCAAATATTTTGAGGGTGGTCATACGGAAGACATGCTCTCACGCATTCTCAACAAGGTTGAAGGGTCCGATAAAGTGTTGAAGGAAATGAAGGAGGATGTATCGACTCTCAATCAGACGGTGACCTTTCACTCAGTCTCTATCAAGCAGCTGGAGACCCAAATTGGTTAGATTTTGTCGCATTTGAACCCAAGACAACAAGGGGGGTTGCCTAGGATACTTTGTCAAACCCCAAACATGAAGCTTGATTTGGTACTTGCGTCGTGCCAATACATTAACTAAGGCACTTCTTGGGAGGCAACCCAATATTTTAATATTTTGTGTTTGTTTTTGAATAATGGGTGTTGATTGTGCAGGTTGAAAAGTGGAAAGTGTCTGAAAATGTGCAGGTTGGCAAGCCAAGATTCCAGTCAGTGATTCACCGAAGAGGTCGGCGAGACCAACTTGGACCACCGTTGGACTCAAAAAAACATTAGGAGGGAGTTTGTAAAACTCAGCGGGCCAATAGCTGAATCGGCGACTCGCCGAACAGGTCAGCGAGCCTGATTCTGTCTGTTGTTTGTTCCCCAAAATTAACTAGAGGTCCTGTAAAACTCGGTGAGGTAAGTAACCACTCGGTGCATAGCCGAGTGGTTCGGCGTGGTCGACTAATACCGCCGAAAAGGCCGCAAACTTAAAGGTTTTGAAAGGCCAAACAGTTTTAAAATTCAAAATCTTTCATATTCTCTCATTTCAAACCCAGTACACTCTCACCCGCACCTTAGATCTTCCATATTTTCCCATTTTTATTGCTTTTTGTGTTGGATATCGTGCTTGGATTTAGATTATTTTTCCGTCTAGCTTATCAGACATTCTATTCGGCATTCAAGTTAGTTTTCTGAACCCCAAACTTTAGTTTAGTGGTTAAAATCAAATGCTATTTGTAATGATGTACTATTTTATCTTGGGTGATTGTTTAAATTAGGTTTTATGTGTCGGATTGCTCGTAATTATGTTCGAATTTGTGCCTAAATGCTTAAAAAGATGATTTCCTGAGTTTTATGCGTTAAAATTGATCATAAATTGTTGGGTTGCGGTTATTTTTTGTTGGGTCTAGTTGGGTGAAGTCTAAGTAACCCCCAATTGTGCTAAATGATGTACTTTACCAATGATGGAGCGTTTGACATCATTCTTAAGGGCATGAGTCGTCAAATGGCCAATATTGGCCAAATCGGTGGAAGTCTGAGTACCCCGGAGGCATGGGTCGATTGGGTCTGGTCCTAATTGCTTTTTTTGTGTGTTTTATTATTATTTCGGGGGCTTCAGGCTTGATTTTGGGAAATGGGATTGAAATTCGCCACGTTGAGCAGTTTGGCGAGTTGGGTCGAGCTCACCGAATGGTTCAGTGGCTCGCCAACGTCTCCATTGACTTCCCTGATTTGCTCAATTTGGCTTAGTTAGAGTCTGTAACTTTTATCGTGAAGCCTGAGCTCACCAATTTCACTCAGTGACTCACCGAAAGGTCCCTTTGATCGCCCTTTCTGCACCCCTAACCCCTAAAACACACTGTAATATTCGGCGGGCTAGTCTGAGTTTGCCGAGTGATGTCGGTGATTCGTCAAAAAGCCCTCGACATAGCCGACCTTCTTTTTTCTGGAAATTTTTTAGGCCAATCTTTTTGGCGAGCCCAATCTGGCTTGCCAAACTGACTCGGTGACTCACTGTTTGGTTCGAGGAGTCTTTTTGCAACTTGAATTCTGCAAATTTTCTTGAAATTATTTCTAAATTTTTTAAATTTGTTTTGCAGATATGGCTAGACCCAAATTACCGGGATGAGACATGTCACCCCACATATGAGCAAAGGGAATCGTCATCAATGAGGATGAAGTGGAATCCAAAGCAAAGGCGACTAAAATTCCTACCACCGGTGGGAAAGGCAAAGGAAAGGGCAAGGCGCCCGCAGCTGCATCACCGGAGGTCAGCTCCGACACTAAGGGAGTCTACACGACTCACCTCACAACTTCTAAAAGTGAAGGAGAACACCATGATTCTTAGGTTGTCATCTTTGAGCCTAAGGATGATCAATTGTTATTGGCCCGCAGAGCTGAAATGCGCTCCAAGAGGATGCATGATCAGTCTAGGATCCGAGTGCCTCAGACCACTCCTCCCACAGTTCCAGATCAGGCTGTGGTCCCAACACCACCTGCACAAGGTCCTCCTACCGGTTTCTCAACAGATTAAAGGCTGAAGGGTTGAGGTCAATCATTGAGGAGAAGTGGTTGTCTATACATGGTGTGATAGATCGATACCCGGAAATATGGCGTACCCTAAAGTCCCACAAGTTTGAGATCTTTGCTAAAACCCGGGGGCCCTACATTTCTAATTGAGTCCGGGAGTTTAACACTCTATATGGACCCTTAGTGCCAAAGGGAAAGAGGAAGATTATTGCCTTCAAGCCAGTCGAATATGTAGTTGTCAGGGGAAGAAAAGTAAAGTGTAATAGTGATGACATAAACGTCATATTGGAAGTCACTAAGATCATTGAGATGATTACCAGATTAAGATCAGGAGAACAACATTGGAGGACATGAAACGTTGGTTGGTTCTTCTCCTTTCTGACGGTACTCCTAGGTGGATTGAGGTTGGGGTGCCCATAGAG
Organism: Solanum piurae; assembly: GCA_029582685.1. Taxonomy (NCBI): domain Eukaryota; kingdom Viridiplantae; phylum Streptophyta; class Magnoliopsida; order Solanales; family Solanaceae; genus Solanum; species Solanum piurae. Next base: position 38,408 of record JAJOOO010000931.1, read on the forward strand.
AAGAAAGATCTAATTTGGCGGCGAGGTACTGGTTTGGGTTTATTAGCAGCACAATCATACCATCCCAGAATGAGTCTACCCTCCGCCACACGAAGGTGGGCTTTCTTGGCTCTATTATTTATAGGAAGAGCCTTAATTTGGGTATGATCATTGGACAAGAGATGGCCATGAGGGCCAAGCAGCGTCATACATCTCTCTCATTTCCGATGTTAATCACTAAATTATGCAGACGAGCCCAGGTGCCACGTGATGAAAAGAAAGACAAGGAATTGATCCCCACCTCCTCTACCAACATCCGCGCATTGAGGCAACGTATTTGAAGGATGAGGCTGAGAAGAAGAGGCAGCCCCGGTGGATACATCCCTAGCTGTTGATATTAAGACACTACCTGCAGAGGCAATATTTCCTACTCTGACCACTGGGCCTTCAGGTATTTCTAGCTCTGCCCCTTTATTACTTCGAGCTCTTCTACCGTTTCCCTATATCCTAGGTCTGCTACTAGTTCTGGTGCATATCGACCTCCACTCACCCAGGAAATGCTATTACTAATGGGGCACCTAGCCCATTCTACTGATGTGTGTGCCTCCAGGCTAGAGGCTACAGTCGCTGGGATGATTTAGAGAGCTCTCACTGCTTTTGTGACACCTCTTAGAGAGTCTATTTATACCTTCACGGCAAGGTTAGAGGTGTGTGAGAGAGGTTAAGGAGCCACTCATGAGGTGACAGGTATAAAGGCCGTAATTGCAGGGTTGAGAAAAGATGTGGACCAACTGAAGTCCACAGATTTGTCGATGATTTTTGGGACCGTGGAGATCCTTGATGACCTGGACACAGATATGCCAGCTTATTCTGATGTGCCTCCGACTACCACCAGAGAAGAGGATAAAGTTGAGGATGTGGCTGCAGAGTCTGAGGCTGAGACTGATGAGGAACAACTCGGTATCCAGGAGGAGACCACATATGAGGGACTGATGGAGGTTGAGGAGGCTATGGTACATTCAACCATTCAAACTTCATTGAGAGAGACTTCCATGGTAGGCTCTAGTGGAGCCAATGTTTATGTTACCCCAAGCACTGATGCCCAAGACCAGAGTGTGACCCAAGCATTGATGCCCCAACAGACGGAGCGACTGAGTAGATAAGATGACATCTTTACCTCCATATCTGTTGTTTTTATTAATTTTTGTGTTTTTAGTTGCATTTGAGGACAACTACTTTTATTTTGTGGGTGGGATGAGGTATTTCCATACCTACCTCTTGTGATTACATTTATGTGTACATATTGGGTTTTGTGTTTTAATTGTGTTTTGATCTTATCTTGTGGATATTTGAGCTTATGGCTCCTTGTTTTGAATGAAAATGGTTTTTGACCTATTTTGAAAAATTTGTGTCACCTTTATTGTGTGTGATTGTGGCTGTTCTTGTGAAAATTTGAGTATCGGTTATTATCAATACTGATGACTTGAATACTGCTCTTAATTGAACGAAATGAATGTGCGGCTACCATGAGGGAAAATGAAGTTGCATAGATAATGTGTGGACTTTTTGTATTCCATTGTGACTAGCTGATTATCGAATGAGTCTCTCATGATGAACATTGCACACTAGCTAGAAAGTGTGGAGTCTCGTTTGATATTGGTGTCAATACCTTGTGTGATAAGCTTACCTTGAACATTGTGTGTGATGACACCTAGAATTTTCCGTGGTGGTCCGATTGACTAAGTGATGCAAGCACTTAAAATGATCTTAGGCAACAATGTTAAAGAGTGAACCAATTTGATAATATACCTATTTTGTGGCCAACCTTGTGAGATATGTGAATCTTGCTTGAACCCTCTTGAGCCTTATCCTTTTCTTGAAAGAACCTTGAAATTGTGGTCCCTCTTTATCCATTCACCCATAACTCTCATAAAGTGTGGTTTGTTTGAATATCCAACTTAGGCCAAAAGCCTAAGTTGGGGGTGTGGTGAAAAGAGAAGGTAAATCAAGAAGTGTGAAAATTTTTCCCTTTTAGCAATGGTGTTAAAAAAGATGGAACCCCTCCATATAAAAAAAGAGAAAGAAAAGAAGAAAACACAAGAAAAAGAATGAAAAAGCTGTGAAATAAAGTAGCGAAAGTTCCAAAAGAAATGGGGTATCCGGTAATCCATTTGAAAGTGAATAATGGGGTGAATTATGAGCATGATAAAAATGTGAAGAAAAGGAAGAACGTGGTGTTCAGACCACATTTCATGAGGGTAATAGCCAATGAGCCTAAATGACCATACCTTTACACTCAGCCTCGTTACAAGCCTTGAAAACACCGTTGTGATCTTGAGTGAGCTGAAACAAATGTTGATTTGAAAATAAAGGCAAATCTATGGGTGAAGTCATGCATGTCTTCATCTTTGTGAGTGTGAGAGTTGTATGTTATTCCGGATCTATAAATTGTTGAAGAACTTTGTGCGAAGAGGGAATCATCTTTTTTGTGAGGGCATTTGAGTACCTTTGTTGAGCTTGAACTTGCATTTGAAGCAAGTATTGTGAACTTGAGCATATTTGATAATGATGAGTCACAATTTGAATATTTGAGTGCACAATTTATCATTGCATGAGTAAGTTGAGACTTGTTGTGTGCATTCATGTTGAGTCTTATGTAGCACTGTTTGAGACAACCTTTTTGAACTGCTGAACTTGAGTTTTACTTGAGGACAAGTAAAGGTTTAAGTTGGGGGTGTTGATGAGTCTGAGATTTGGACTAATTTGGGGCTTTGTTTATATAGACTTGGTGTCCTAAAATACTTAATTTGTGCAATAAACTAATGTTAAATCCTTGATTTTCAGGTACATGGATTGAGGAACAAAGAAAGGACACTAACAGATAAAAAGGAACAAAATAAACTGAAGAATTGAAGAAAGGCAAGCTTGGTGATCGCCAAGAGCGATTGGCGAATCACCGAATGGCTAGTTCTACCGCCTAAAGTTTCAGTGTGCCAGCCGTTCTGAGGGAAGAAACAAAGTCGGCGATAAGAAAGAGCAGTCGGTGAATCACTGAGTAGTTTCGTGAAGAAGTGATAGATCGTCCAAAGTTATAGAACTCAAGGATGTTGAATGGCAAGACGAAAATCCTACGAAAGAGATCAAATGGCGGCTCACCGAGTTGTTCGGCGAGCCCGACTTACTCCACCGAATGGCCATTCGTGGCTTATTTTTGGCGACTATAAATTATATTTTGAACAATTTATTTTAGTATCTGCAGACATCTTCATACATTGGAACAAACGATTTTAGCTCAGAACTTTTTTTCTACATAGTTTTTCTTAGCTTTGAAGTATTAGAGAAGTTAAATTTGGAGAATTTGGAAGTGGGTTTTGAAGATTCGACAAATTGAAGCATTGTAAGGATTAAATCACTCTTACCCAGTTGATGGATAATCGATTCAGTAATGGTTTTTATCTTTTCATGATGTTTGGTAAAAAACCCCAATTCTTGGGGTGTGATCATGTGATTATGGGCTGAATTAGTTTATGGGTATTGCTAATTACTAGTTTAAATGTTGTTTAAAAGTGAGTTTAATCATTAATTGTGGTTTAGTTTAAGAATTGTAGTTACAAATGCAGTTTTATATTTGTGTTCTTTGCTTTCTCGAGATAGAGGTTTTAGAACTAAGATTATTGATTGATGGTTTGTGGGTATTGGGTTGATCTATGTTTAGCTCGAGGAGTAAATCCTAAGCCCAATCCCACATATTTAGCTCGAGAGAGTGAATGGATTAAGGTGTGGGCAATTCTTCATTGTCATGCTTGTTAATGTCCGAAAGAAATCATCTGATTTGGGGTAGTTGTTCTAGAGAAAACTATATCCCTTATAGTCTAGTCTACTCACTGATATTTAGCTATTTACTAGTTGTTGCAATTACCCATAAGCCTATATTTTCCTATAATCGATCACATCCCCAGCATCCTTCTCCCTATTGTTAGTTCGAAGTTTTTGTGACTGTTTGAAGTTGATAATTAAAACCAAAACCCTCATTTGACATTCATGTCACCCATTTAACTTGATTAATGTTCTTTTTGATAATTTCCATTCCTATGGTTGATTAGACCACGTTTTCACTTCCTAATTGAATTTAAAACACGTACCGCTCCTAGTGGGATTCGACCCCAACTCATTTAGTTGGGTTTTATACTGATTTACAATCGTTGACACCTAGAATTTGATGAGGTGTGCTTGAAATATTAAATCCGGATGATATGGCGTTGCTACTATATGTCGCACCCCGTATTTGCTCAATGCAGAAGCAGAAAGCCTATTGCAAAAATGGGATCCACCATCCCTAATAATAGCCCAAGGGGTGCCAAACCTTACAAAGATGTAGAATTTTAAGAACTCAACAACACTTTTCCCTTCATTGTTTGGTAGTGCTACAACTTCGACCCATTGAGAAACATAATCTTCTGCCACCAAAATGTATTTATTACCAAACGAACTCACAAATGGACCCATGAAATCTACTCTCCAAACAACAAATAACTCAACTTCCAGAATAGGTTGGAGAGGCAGCTCATGCCTTCTGGACACTCCACCTTGTTTTTGACATTGTAAGCATTTCTTAACAAATTCATGAGCATCTTTGTAAAGAGATGGCCAGTAGTAACCACTTTGAAGAATTTTAGCGGCTGTACACACTCCGCTATGATGACCACCAACCGTTGAAGCATGACAAGCATGTAGAATATCATTGAATTCCTTTTCAGGCACACATCTCCTAATGATATGGTCTGCACACTCTCTGAATAAGTACGGTTCATCCCAAAAGTATTTCTTGACATCGAACAAGAACTTCTTTTGTTGATAGAAGTTCAGCTCTTCCGGTATCAATCCACACACTACATATTTTGCAAAATCAGCATACCAAGGAGTTTATTGTAGAGTTACCGTGAATACCTGTTCATCGGGAAAGACAACATTTATATCTACCTCCATCTCATCGTTCTCCTTGCCTTCTAACCTTGATAGGTGGTCAACCACCTAATTTTCACAACCTCTTCTGTCTTTAACTTCAAAATAAAATTCTTGCAACAATAGCACCCACCTTATTAATCATGGCTTGGCATCTTTCTTTACGATCAAATAACGCAGAGCAGCGTGATCCATATGAACAACCACTTTGGTGCCTAGTAAGTATGCCCAAAATTTCTCAAATGAATCTACCACTGCAAGTAATTCTTGCTCTGTAACTGTATAGTTATGTAGAGTCTTGCTTGCATAGTAAATGGGGTGGAATAGCTTGTTGCATTTTTGCCCCAACACGACACCTAATATCGTACCACTTGCATCACACATCACTTCAAACGGTGCTGACCAATCATGACTAATTGTAACCGGGGTAGAGATCAATTTCTCTTTCAAACACTTAAAGGCTACCATACATGCATCATCAAAATTGAATTTCACTTCCTTCTCCAGAAGTTTACACAAAGGGTGTGCATTTTTTGAGAAGTCTTTGATGAACCTCCGGTAAAAGCCATCATTCCCCAAGAAACTCTGAATACCCTTCACCGAGATTGGTGGTGGTAGCTTCTCAATTACTTCGATCTTTCCTTTATCAACTTCCAGCCCTTTTTGTTACACTTTGTGACTAAGAACTATACCTTCCCTAACCATGAAGTGGCATTTCTCCCAATTTAGGACCAAATTCGTCTCCACATATCTTTGAAGGACCTGCCCCAAGTGTGCAAAAGAAGCTTTAAAAGTATCACCCACAACTGAGAAGTCATCCATAAAGACTTCCATCGAATCTTCTACCATATCAGCAAAAATAGGTAGCATGCAACATTGAAACGTTGCTGGAGCATTACACAACCCGAACGACATCCTTTTGAAAGAAAAAGTTCCATATGGACAAGTGAAAGTGGTTTTCTCTTGGTCTTCCAGAGCAATAGAGATTTGATTATATCCGGAGTACACATCTGAAAAGCAATACCATCCTCTTTCTGAAAGCCGATCAAGCATTTGGTCCATAAAAGGCATGAGAAAGTGATCTTTTTTGGTCCATGAGTTTAATTTCCGGTAATTCATGCATACTCTCCATCTGGTTACCGTTCTCATAGATACAAGCTCCCCCTTTTCATTTGGGACTACTGTGATGTCTCCCTTTTTTGGTACACATTGTACCAGACTCACCCACTTGATATCCGCAATAGGGTAGATCACACCTGCATCCAATCACTTTATTATCTCCTTTTTCACCACCTTTTGCATCGGTGGGTTCAATCTCCTTTGATTCTCAACACTCGGTTTACATTCGCTATCAGGCTGAATTTTGTGAGTGCAAATGTCGGGTCCCAAAATTTCAGCGATAGTCCATCCAATATCTTTGATGTATTTTCTCAACACTTAAAGAATCAAATTCACTTGCTATTCAAGCAAATCAGCAGCAATGACTACGGGTAAGGTGTTATTTGCCCCCAAGAATGCGTATCGAAGATGAGCGGGGAGCACTTTCAACTCAAGCTTTGGTTGTTCCTCTGTTGATGGCTTGGCAGGTGGATTTTCTCAATTTTTCATATCAATATCCAACTTTAATGGATTCCTTGAACATTCCCCCAAAGCCGAAAGGGCAGCTACCACCTCATCGTAGCCTTGGACTTCGGACTCATGATAGTTTGCAAGCACAACCTCAAGTGGCTCATTCATACACATCAAATGGCTCACATTAGCCACTGCTTCATCAGTTGCATCAATAGTTGAAACCACATGAATATCACTTGGGTAATTCATTTACTTACACACATTAAAAGTAACTTCATCTTCGTTCAACCGAAACTTCAATTCTCCACTTTTTACATCCACCAACGCTCTTCCGGTTGCTAAGAATGGTCTTCCCAAAATAATGGAAATTTAAGCATCAATCTCACAATCAAGGATGACAAAATCAACCAGAAAGATGAATGGGTCAACCTTTACCAAGATATCATAGAGTATCCCCACGGGGTGTTTGATCGATCGGTCTACCATAAGAAGCCTCATTGTTGTGGATTTTGATTCACCCAACTCAAGTTGTTAATAGATGGCGTATGGCATTAGGTTTATGCTTGCTCCCAAATCACATAGGACCTTGGCAAATTGGAGCATACCGATAGTGCAAGGAATGGTGAAGGCCCCGAGATCTTCTTTCTTTTTTATGATCTCATTATTCATAATTGCACTACAACTATGAGAGACTTCAATTGTTTCGAAGTCCAAGCATGTTTTCTTTGTGACTAACTCCTTCATAAACTTGGCATAGCCCGGCATCTCCAACAATGTTTCCACTAGTGGGAGATTAACTGATAATGTCTTGAACACCGATAAAAACTTCTTGAACTTCTCATCCTCATTTTTATTTTTGAGATGTTGGGGAAACGGAGGAGTTATTTTGGGGAGAGGTTGCACCAACTTTGAGGTTGAGGTGCTTTTTCCTGCATCTTTGTGTACCTCTTTGGCACTGCTTTGTTGGATAGGTATCTCTTCTTCCTCAATACATTTGTCTTCTTCATGAGCTTGTGCTTCATCATTACCTTTCATATCACCTACCGCTACCTTTCCACTTCGAGTAATCACATCCAAATCTCTATCATTATCCCCCACCAAAGTTGTTATGTGTACGGTTTTGTCGTCCTCCATTATTTTTGGTTCAAATTGTGCCGAAAGTTGACTCAAATGACCCTTAAGTAGCTTTATTGCATCAGCATGAGAGTTCACTCTATTGTTTAATGATGAGAAATCGACTTTCATCCCTTTTAACAAGTCATCCAAGCCCTCAACTTGGTCAAGGATGCAAGACAATAGATAGTCCACTCAGAGACTACTTGCACTCCCCTTTGACTTTGGGCTCTCACTCGATTGAGTGTGATCCTCTTCATGATCATCCTCTCTTTTCCAACGATCACTTTCCTCAGCCCATTCTTGATAGTATCTTCTCCGCTCTTCTTCTTTGTGAGAGTTCTAACCTTGATTCCCACCTCGGTGCAAGTAATGTGGGTGGAAACCTACCTCAAATCTGTGATAGTTCCAACCTTGATTCTCCTCTGGCTTAGAATAGCTCGAGGAAGAACCCTCCTCAGCTCTAAACACTCCCCTTTCTCCTTTGGATTTTTTCACATTTTCTAAAACTTGAGCTTGTAGCAGCTCCATTTGGGATAACATATTGTTGATGTTCTCATCCCTTTCTCTTTCTTTATCAAGTTGCTCTTGAGTCATTCGAAGGAAAAAAGGCGAAACTTTCTCTTCTTGAGTGTACCATGCTTGATTTATTTTCGTCATGTCATCAAGAAGAAATGAAGCCACATTAAATGATTGCAACATTCTTCCACCTCGAACCAATTGATCAGCTGCTCCTTTATTTACTAAATCAAGGCTTCGATAGGAGTATTAGAGCAACATATTGTTTGGAAGTCCATGAGTTGGGCATTGAAGTAGTACCTTTTTGAACCTCAGCCACGTTTCATGGATAGGTTCACCTTCCAATCGCTTGAAACCTTGAATGTTATCTCTGGGTTTCATCATCCTCGATGGGGGAAAGAACCTAGCATTGAATGTCGTGGTAAGCTCATCCCAAGATGTGATGGAATTCTTTGGTAACTCAGGCATCCATTTGCTAGCTTCGCCCGTTAGATACAATGGGAATAATCTGAGATCGATTGATTCTTGTGATACATTCTTGAATGAGAACAGACCACAAACCTCTATAAAATTCTGCATATGCTCATGTGGGTCTTCGCGAGTAAACCCTCCATAGAGTCCCTTCATTTGCAAGAGATGGAGAGTTGTGCTAGTGACATGGAATATAGCATTCCTTTCGGTTGATGGTAGACAGATTGCACCAATCCCACTCAATTGGATTGGGTTATGCACGTTATTGAGATCATCAATATCACCTTGGTGGCCCGCTTGTCTACCGTTAGTCCCTGCCTCACTCATTTTCTTTTATGTTCAATACAAAAAACACAAACACAACAAATCAAATTGATTCCACTTCAACCAGCAAAATCACAAATCAAACGTCGATAAGAGAATTCTAAACAACACCACTCCCCGGCAGCGGTGCCATTTTGATTAACGTATCAACTATACCTCATCCGATACTAGGTGTAGACGATCGTTAAGCAGTATAAACCCAACAGAAGAGTTGGGGTCGATTCCACAGAGAGTAGTTATATTTTGAATTCGAATATGAAGTTACAATAGTGATTTTTGTAGCTAAAGGACTAGAGATTTTTGGAAACTATTTATGAAACTTTAAGGGTGACAATGATATCAGGGTGAAGGATTTTTTAGATAAGAAAACAGCCTCAACAAGTAACTGGGAACAATCAAATAGGAGAAAGGTACTTGGGGGATTGACCAACCAATTGCTAAATTTAACTCAATGGGTGCAAAATGCTAACCAAAAGTACTAACTCTTCATGGGTAGGATGAACTTTAGGTGATGCACTTTTCTCTCAAACAACTACCCAGTTTCAATTGAGTTCTCTTGAACCTCAACGGTTTAAACATAAAGACCAGTCCACAACCTCACCACATCCACTCTCTCGAGCTGAATACATAGCATGAGTTTTAGGATTCACTCTCTCGAGCTGAATCCATCATGACCCACTAACTATGAGTGCCAACTTATCACTTTAGCTTTACACTTCTTTCTCAAGCAAGCATAAAACACTAAATTATATTGAAATAAACATGCAATAGAGTAGTTAAACCACATCGATAAGTCAGGCCCACTTTGGTAATAACTAACACCCATCAAGCCAAATTCAGCAATTAATCACATTGTCAAACCCCCATGATTGGGGTTTTAGCTAATCATTATAAAAGAAATAAATTCAGTACATAATACATGCTCTATAGCTGGGTATTGAAAATTGAAGTTCTAAGATGAATGATATCTTTTCTATTACAATACCCAATTGAAATATCTTGACAAAATTGCTTAAAATCAACAAGAATAGTGTTTTTGTTCTCTCTATTTTGTTCCACACTGACTGAATGCCTTTTATCTCTACCAAAAGTCAATTTATACTGATTTGAGATATGGCTTTTTGGGGTTGATCAACGAGGAAAGTTGGGCTTCACCGACCAGTCAGCAACTCGCCGATCGTTCTTGTCCATCGCCCCTTTCTTCTTCACGTTTTCCTCATTCAGACACTATAACTTTAGGCGATCTAGATCGGGATTGCCGATCAATTCCGCGATGCGCCTTTTAGTCTTTTAGCTCGCTAATTCAATTTCATCTTGGTCTTGATCTATCCTTCACCGATGCAGTCGTTGATTCACCGACAGAGAACGCAGTTTGCCTAAGTTTTTCCCATTTCAAGCTCAGTGTTCTGTAAAATTAGGTAGTCTAGGGGAAACTCGGTGATTCGCCGAGTTCTCTTGGCGATCGTCAGGCTTGTTTTTCTCCCCTTTTTCAGCTTTTGTTGTTCCTTTTTGCCTGTTAGTGTCCTTGCTTTGTTCCTCAATCCATATGCCTGAAAATCAAGGATTTAACATCAGTTTATGGCACAAATTAGGCATTTGAGGACACTAAATCTATATAAACAAAGCCTCAAATGAGTCAAAATCTCGAACTCATCATGTATTTGTTTCTCTCGATTATGGCATGATGTTCTTAGTTTTTGGACATAAACTATGTTGTTTATTTATTCTAGTGTCTTTGATACTCTTAGATTTAGTATTTGGCAATTAGATGTCCTTGATGTGATAACTTTCAGGTTTTGGGGTAATATGTAATAGACTTTAGAGGTTTATTTATTGGTATTTTAATAAGTTTTGAGCTTTCATATTATTATTGTTATCCGTAGTTGAACAGTTGATATAAGTTGGGATTGAATTTGTTGGTTCGCCCACCTAGGTGGTTAAGTATAGGTGCCACTCATGACTCGTTTTGGATTGTGACATACATGATATAATGACTACATGTATTATACTGCACAACATCAATAATCGAGAATGATTATGATTTTAATGCACTAATTCAAGATACTTCAGATGCTTCAACTGCAACGGTAGAAATGGTGGTAGATGAAAATCTTCAGCTTGAACAACTTTTAGTTAGTCTTAAAATAGTAAGGATGAAAATGCTCATTTTGAACTTTGCACACATCAATAGAGCATTTATGGAGCAACGTAGTAATCTTGAAAGTTGGGTATTAATGTAATTGTATTTCAATAATGAATTCACTTTTATTTAAATTGTTCTTAATACGTATAATATATAATATTTGTTTGCAATTTACGTTATTTAGGGCGTGTTGGAAAGTCACCTTGATAATTAGATTTGGTGTAATTGAATGTAATTACATTGTCTGACATGTTTGGCTGGCCATGTAATTACTTGTTCAGTAGGTAATTTGGTGTAATTTGTAGGGAGTAATTACACTCTCCAATCATCAGGGAGGATTGTGAGTTTTTGGTAATTATATGGTGTAATTACAAGTTGATTACTTTTTAATATCTATTTTTATTATTTATTTTTTATTTCTATTATTTTAATTTTTTTATTATTATCTAACACTTTCTAATTGTTTTTTTTTTTATTTATATTTTCATTTCCTTCTCATTCTTAATCTTTACTTCATGTGATTCCATTCAATTTTTCATACTATATATTTTTAAATTCATGTTTATTTTTTTCATTAACATAATTTTATTAGTATTCAAATTTTTAAATTAAAGTAGAATTCATTATTGATTAAGGTTATAGACTTACGTTTTCCTTTTCTTTTAACTCATATTTATGTATGTTATGCCGAAATTTGACATAAGAGTATTATGTTAGAGTTTTTGTTTTGAATTTAGAGCTTATGTTATATTTCTAGTTTTATTTATTTTTATACTACTGACTTGAGACTTCACATTGCAAGTCATTTGTTTTTTGGTTAGATATGATAGATTATATTTTGTCAAATTTTTAAATAATTTATGACATTTTATTTATAATATTAATCATTTTTTCAAACATGCATTTCATTGTGTTCATAAAAATCTTGTACTTTTAGTTTTTATGATTAATTCAATTGATTTATCCTAATTTAAAAATATAAAGCAATTTTTTTTTTGTAATGTTAGTAAAGAACATATTTTTATTAATTAATATATTTTCAAAAGACAATACACATCTTAAATATTTAATTTATCATTTGTAAGGTTTTTGTTTTTCTAATATACATTTTATATAATTAAATTTTATTTTTAAAATTTAATATAATCTTATGATTGCAATTGTGCATCCAAACAATATAAGTGTATTTATACTGTCATTACATTGTGGCAAACAAACAAGTTACTGTAATTACTAGGTTATGTAATTACTAGGCTGATTATTGATTATATATAATATATATATATATATATATATGTATGTATGTATGTATTTATGTATGTATGTATGTATGTGTATATATATATATAGTATGTATACATATAGTATGTATGCATGTATATATATAGTATGTATACATATAGTATGTATGTATGTATGTACGTAATATATATATGTGATAGCGTCCTACGTATCAACACCACATAAAATCGATGTACAATGGTTTTTACAACTAAACCAAAAATTAATTTTTGAATCAGGTTTATTTTTAAGTAGGATATGAGATTCATTTTCTTGTGGTAATTTATCATATAATAATAATAATAATAATAATAGTACTAATAATAATAATAGTACTAATAATAATAATAATAGTAGTAGTAATAATAATAGTAATAATAATAGTAATAATAATAGTAATAATAATAATACAAGTAATAGTAGTAATAGTAATAATAGTAATAATAATAATAGTAGTAATAATAGTAGTAATAGTAATATTATAATTATTATTAATATTATTAATAATAGTAATAATAGTAATAATAGTAGTAATAGTAATAATAATAATAATAGTAGTAGTAATAATAGTAGTAATAGCAATAATAATAGTAATAATATTAATAATAATAGTAATAATAATAGTAATAATAATAGTAATAATAATAGTAATAATAATAATAATAGTAATAATAATAATAATAATAATAATAATAATAGTAATATTAATAGTAATAGTAATAATAATAATAATAATAGTAATAATAGTAATAATAATAATAATAATAGTAATAATAGTAATAATAATAATAGATGGATTTTCCACATAAAAATTGTTTTATGATGACTGAAAAACAAATTGATTTTAAACCTGGTTCGCCGGCAAGAGAAAAGATTTCTAAAGAATTTCAGAAATCTAGATGAAAACCTTTCAGAAAATGGTTCTTTAAGAATTTTAATAAAGAAGAACAAATCGGTTTTCAAGAAGAATTTTATACTGATCTTATTGAATCGAAGCAAAATATTTTAATTGCTTTTGCTACATGGTTTATGACCAAGCATGTTCATAATTATATCTCTATGATAGAAAGATATTTTACTTTAAGTACTGGGGAAGTTATGAAATTTGTTTTTCCCCCCTTTAAAATCTTTTCAAATTAAAAAGGACGATAAGATTGTTCATTTCATTGCTCTTTCAAAGTTATTTAAAGATAATACTGCTTTACTTACCACTTAACATATTAATATTATGATTAAGCAGCAAAATTATGCTAATATTTATATAATTATATTAGCAGAGAAAATTACTTTTATTCATGATAAAGTTGATAAACTACTTTCTAGACTCAATTCAAAAAAATATGCAAGAAAACGGGTCCAAAGGATGTACTACTATCCTAGACCTACTCCTCAGGATGTGCTCTTAGAAGAGCATGAACATATTATAACTAATAGTTATAATGGAAAGGAAATCTATGAATGGAACATAGATGGTTATACAGATAGACAGATTTATAAAATTGTGCATAGAATGCTCATGTATAGCACTATCTGTAAGGCTAACAAGAATAGTGATAAAACTATTGCTGACATGATAACAACAAGATTTACTGGCCAACTAAAAGGCTAGTGCGATAACTATCTAAACCAAGAGCAAAGGAATAAGATTCTCCAAGCTGTAAAACATGAAGGAGAACAAGATTTCACCAAAATGATGTGTATACCCTTGTCTTAATATTATAGAATATTTCTCAGGAAGATAGTCAGATAATAGCGAGATCATAAGAACTCTGCTCTAGAATCTTAGGTGCAACACTCTCACATCTTTTAGATTCTATAAAGACGTTTTTCTTAGCAGAGTTATGGAGTTGCCAGAGTGTAATAGCACTCATTGAAAATCCAAGTTTATAGATGGATTACAAGCTCTATTTGCCGAAAGTGTTAGGAAAACTCTTAGACGAGATGGTCATTATATTAATTATGATGATTATACATATGGAAAACTCATAAGTGCTTGCGTACAAGAAGGAATTTCTTTATGCAATGAAATCAAGTTAAATCAACAGATTAAAAGGCATCGTCTTAAATTCTCCTAGATTGTTGATGAGTCCTCATAATTCGAGGACGGATGTTATCTCATTGTAGTTCATTTCTTGTATTTTATTTTTTGACTATGTTGTATGGGCTAGGTCCTTTCTCATTTCGAATATTGTAATAGATGGCTATATTGAGACAAGTCTAGACTTCCACTTTCCTTTATGAAAATTTTGGACTTGAAAATGTGTTTTACTCTTTATTGTTCTATTCTTATGTTATGATATTCTAAGTGGCTTACATGGAGACTTCTGAGGTTCTATGTACCTTGTTACATCTAGGGGGCACCCCTGGGTTGTGACATTGCCACTGAGTGAACCAGATATGAGCCACTTCCTTAAGTTGGTAGGATGCCAGCTCCACCCTTTCATTTCTAGTCACTTGCATTACCCCAAGAATTTTCTTAACCTCATCAATGAAGTTCTGTGGGTCCTCACCAACTTTCGACCCTAGAAACTCAGGCAGATTCATTCGAACAAAGTCTTGAACCCTAGCTGCAGCTGATCTACCATTTGTGTTAGTAGGAACTGGGACCTGCTGATTATTCTGATTGGCCACACTCTGAGCCAAGAGCTGGATCACATTCCAAAATTTTGCATTTGTAACCTCATGGTTCAGGACTGGAGGAACTGCGTTAGCATTGTGTGCATTAGCATTGCGTGTGTTAGCTCTACTAGGAGGCATGATCTGAAAGGCATAATGACGGATTAAAAAGGAGAAGTTGGATCATACCCATGTATGATAAAAATAAAAAAGAAAGTGAATTTTTTCTTAAACCACTTCGTAGCCTCCCCCTCATAGATGTGGTGCACTCACACCCATGAAAGAGACTCTACTTAGTGCGGTGTTCAGACACCCTAGGACTCTTGAACCTAATGCTCTGATATCAAGTTTGTCACGCCCCGAGGCTACCCCCTTGATGTAACACGGGACCTAGGATCACGAGTGACCCCAAGCTAGCCCTGTGCCTGGAATATATCAAGTATACCGAGAATAGCTAAATAAATCATGCACTGTGCGGAAGCTAAAACAATGGATAACTGAAAAGTAGAGAATACCCAACTAGTCTGAATGTATAAAACATAATAAGAGTTCAATAACAACTGAAAGATTAACTTAACAATTCAAATTGATTCTACCACTATGTCTGAAAAGCCTCTAACTGAGTTGAATTGCTGGGATATGCCCCAACTATCTCTAACAAAACTAAAAATTAAATAAAAAGACTAAAATGAAAAGCGTGTCTATTGTCATCTATGTATGAGGACTCACCACTGAATGTGCTGAAATGCGGACCGAGAACCGATCTAAGCACGATCTGGATGCTGAGTACATGAGCCTACATCATGAAAGGTGTAGCGCAGAGTATGCGTCAATACTTGGAATGTACTGAGAATGCATGATATAGATACTAAGTTGAATAAATTTATATAAGTTGAAGAAAGCACAACCGAACAATACTGTAAACTAAGCAAGAATGTAAATACTAAAGAGATAACTGAAAATCTAAATTGAATGCAATGACAAAGTACAAATCATGAAAGTATCATGTTGAACTGAATGCTGAAGTACAAACTAAAGACCTGGTAAAATGCACCAAGAGTCTGACTGTGGGAGCTACTATTAACTGACATAAAACCACGTGATCTAAATGTGGAGTCTAATGTATATGCACCATCGAGAGGACTCAATATACCTTGCCAGAGGTATAAAGGCATGATGGCGTGATCATTAAATTTGATACCCAATAGAGGGGACTTATACTCCTACAAGGGCATGCAGTTCGGGGACTATTAGGGTACGCTGAACCCTAGTCCAACTCAGTGTTAAGTCTACTCCCAACGGAATATGTATATGACTTAAATGTAATTGAAATACTGGATAGCTCAAAATACTGACATGCAATATGAGAATGAAACATTTACATACTGATAATGTAACATCCAAAATATGGATCATGATCATCTGTTCAACTGACCTAGCAAGTGTACTTCATGAAATAAGAGAATCTACAGAACTAGGGTTCTCAGTTTTATACAAGGAATTAAACAACTTTTCTAAGAAAACATGATATTTAGACTATGGATTGTATAGTAGCTGAAATCATAATAAATTCCCAAGACTGTAAGAACCCTAGGTCTAAACAAGATGATTCTATAATAAAGGAATTGACTAAATTCTAGGGACCTAGTGTATGAAAGGAACCCAGTAGTGAAATCCCCATAATTAGTTACGAAATCTATGAAGAAATTCTTTGATTTTGGGACTGAAACTTGAAGCAAACCTTGTGATTGTTCTTGGGAAACTGGTGCCTCTTTCTTCTCCTTTTTGCTCTAAGTTTGAATGATTTTTGGTGAATAAAGTTTCTGAGTATGTATGACTAGTTTAGTGGACTTATTCTGAGTAAAATGACATAGTTTAGGCATCAAACGACGTAGTTTAAGTTCCCATTGCATAGGGGAAAGGACCAAAACGACCCTGACTGAAATATGACGAAGTCAATCCATGGAGGATTCGACGGTTTGTTGTTTTCATTACAAACCGTCGACTTTGGTCGTGGTTCGGGGTCTGCCCGATAGGGCTTCACTAAAACAAGCATACATTTTTACTCCGAGCTTAGATTTTAGCAAACTTGGTGGCGTTGAAAAGAGGATTCAATTATCTTTCATTTTATAGGTCATGACCACCTAATTCATTTTGTTCTAAAATATATTACCATTTGAAGTTGATCCAACAACCAATTCCCTCTAATTGACTGCCGACCCTCACCTACGGTCAAATGTACGGTCCGTAGGTCCAACCACGGACTGTACTAGTCGACCGTGGGTCGAATCAGAGACCATCAACATTTAGGTATTAACGACAGAAATCCACTTATGATCCGTGGTTCTACATATAGTTCGTGGGTGGTTCCGTCGGTGCTGACACTACCTTTTTCTGAAAACTAGGATTTTCTTCATTTTGAGGTCTGAGGTGTTACATGGATGGAGTTCACTATGAGGTATTAACTGATCATCATAGTCTTTAGTATTTGTTAAGCCAAAGGGACCTAAATTTTAGTACATGTGTAGTAAAAATCATTCTGAAGGACTATGACATTTTGATTTTTTATCACCCAGACAAGGCTAATGTGGTAGCATATGCCTGCAATCGAAAGGTGGTGAGTATGGGAAGTTTGGTTTTTTAAGATGTGGGGAAGTGACCTTTGGCTCCAAATATCTAATGAGTCGGAGATTTTAGAGTCATTTGAGGCTTTTTTATTCACTAAATAGTGTCCTCAATTCTAGTTTACATCAATAACTCATGTCGCGGAGAAATGGAACTATCCTTGCGACTTCTTCCTTAGATTCATTCCTTCCTTAAGGGAAGTTCTCATTCGAGGATTTGAGAGGATTCTTACCCGGCTTTAACTTTTGATTTACAACTATTAAGTCTTAAAGACAAGGCATGGATGCATGCATGTCACGCCCCGGATTCAAGTGGCGTACCTGGCTCCTAATACCAAAACTCAGGCTCCTGCCGACCCTACTGAACCATTTGCTACTAGCGCATGGCAGCAACACGCAGTCAAGAAAAACAAACAAGTATATCTCAACTTAAAATTAAGCCCTCGGCCGGCAAGGCCCGTGTAAACAGATCCATAAAAGAAACAGCTACTCCCAAAATTTCATATAAAGAAATAGCCAACTAGCACAGAAGTCCTGATTGGGCCGTCGAGGCCACCATGATCTCTATACCGAAACTGAAAATAGGTATATCAAGACAATGCATCACATAAATAACAAGCTTCAGCAAACCAACAAACCAGCCTAATATGGCCATAACGTAGCTATAAACCCCACACACTAGTCTACAAATCTCTAAGAGTAGTAAAGATTGACGGGAAAGGGCCTCAACCTACCCATGAGAATATATACAACAAAAGCTAACAAACCTCCCAACTCTGGCAGCTCTGGAGAAAAGGGGCTAGCCAACCGGATATAAGTCAATCCTGCTGCTGAGGAGGTCTACTGGGTCGTCTGTCGGGACCTGCATGCATGAATGCAGCACCCCCAGGCAATGGGGTGTCAGTACAAAATAATGTACAGAGTATGAAAGACAATAGACTATGAGCAGGTTTCCTAATATACTGGAGTAATCCGGTAAATAAATCAAGAATAAGATAAGCATACTGACCTGCTCCTAAATCTAAACTAATCAAAAATAAGAAAACAACAACCTAAACAAGCCCCCATAAGCTCGGCATGTACAAACAGCATACAAGACCACCTTTCCAGGCCCCTATAAGCCCAGAAGGTGCCAATCAGTCTATATACCCATATTGGTAGTCCCCTAGCCTCGTAGGCAGTCACCTAGCTCTATTAGGCAATAGTATAGCCCGGTAGGCAGCATATAGATCTCTTAGGTATTAATATAGCATATAGTCAACTCATTGCCCTCTTAGGCAACCACATGGCCCCGTAGGCAACTTATAAACCTTGTAGGCGTCAATATAGCCCTGTAGGCAACCCATAGCCCTTCTAGGCGTCAATATAGCCCTGTCGGCAGAACATAGCCCTTCTAGGCAAAAATCACATTCTTGCAGCTAATCACAATATCCCAAAGGATAACAATAACAATCCAATAGCTAAAAGCGAGCAATTTAGTTATAAGCAACCTATACAAATAGCCTCTAAGTCGTGTCCAACATAGGGACGCTACTACTGAATAAGAAACTCGATAAGATAGGATTATATCCACTCGAGCATCCAACAATCAACAATAATGACTACAAGTATAACAACGATAACAACTCAATTACATTGCTCCTAAGCTTTAAGGAAACATGCCGTAAGAAGAGAATTGCCTTAACATACCTTTTTCGCTGAATTAACGTGACCTAGCGATTTTTACTCATAAATACCTCGATACTACAATAAGGTAGGACAATAATCAACATACGAAAATAAGAGATACCATGAAAATACGATAAAAGATATGTATTTCCGTTGCAAATTTCTATTTGCCGCTTATAAAAGCTAGAGTCGATGAAAGAAGGGTCTTACCTCGATCTTAAGTTCGTAATACGCCTCAAAACCTTCAAATATATCCAAATCCTTTCTGTCCCAACACTAAAGTGTGATATTCTATGAAATTGATAAAACAAATTATACCACGATGATGAGCCCAATGCGTAGAACAACTTTCGTCAAGGACTAGGTAGAGAAAATCTACACTTTAGTTGATCCTAGAAATGGGTTTCTCTAATTTTTCTGGTTCTTAGCTAAAAAATGAAGAAAATGTTCGAAGAAGAAGATATATGTAAAGTTCCACCGACCTAGGGCCCCACCTCACGTGCCTGCTTGCACAGTCCCACGAAAATGCAAATATCTCTCTATTCTGAAGTCGTATGAACAAACGGTTTGATGCGTTGGAAACTAGACTCGTATACCTTTGATTCTACATGTCGTGGGCCCCATAAATCCTTATAAATTGGGAGAAAACTCTGAGACATTTGACCCAAATTGCAGAGAAATCTTTAAAAAGGAACTTACGATAACTTCCGCCACCTTTTATTTTGCCACTTACCTAACTTCAAAACTTGATATGCAACACTTGAACACTTAAAATTGGACATACCACATCATTCTTAATTTATTACCCACCCTCTTTGTATTTCCATGGAGATACGAGTAATTTTAAACGTTTCCAAAAGTCGAGGTGTTACATCCTTCCCCCCTTAGAAACATTCGTCCTTCAATGAAAAATTTGAGTCACGCGCTTCAGTCCTTTGGAATTGCCAAAATATAGGCAGTGTATCCTTTCTAAATGTCACTATCCAGGAACTTGAAATGCAAAATTTCTAACCTAGGCGTCTCACATGATGACATAAATAGCTAAGCACTATAGCTCCACCATAACAGTGCGAGCATATATACAACGACAACCACAATTATAATAAGGAATTGTATTATATATAAAAAATCAGATAGGTATCTTACCTTACCGCCTAAGATAAACTGATATGCCATCACCTTGGGGTATGAAACAAGTGAGGATATTTGGACGTCATGCCATCCTCAGCTTCCCAGGTCACCTCTTCTCTATTCTTGTTCCTCCACAATACTTTAACCGAAGCCACCTCTTTGGTCGTCAATTTATGGACCTGCCGATCTAAAATGGCAACTAGAGTTTCCTCGTAGGACCACTCCTCTGTGATTTGAACATCCTCAACTGGGACAACCCGAGAAGGGTCTCCTACGCACTTCTGTAGCATCGATACATGGAAAACTGAATGAACATATTTTAGCCCCGAAGGCAATTCTAACTCTTAAGCCACTCATCCTACCCTCCGAAGATCTGATATGTCCCAATGAATCTTGGACTAAGCTTTCCCTTTTTTCCAAATCGCATAACACCCTTTGATATACCGTGAGTTTACGGTATTTCTAATACATTTCACTTACAAGTTGTGTGTGTCTAGGGCCTTTTCATATTGATTTTTATGTGTTTTTATCATATTTTTAGGAAAGATGTTCAGGTGCGGAATTTAAGAGACAGCTGAAATAAATGCAGAAAAGGGGCATCTACGGAGGTGATCTACGGACCGTAGGTCCATTGACGCTCCGTAGATGGTGGTCGTAGATCAGCAGCCAAGTCATGGAGGCAAATCAGGGAAATCTAACCAAGTGTGGAACCACGGTGGCCATTGACGGTCCGTAGATGGATCTACAGACCGCACTGTTGATCCATAAATGGATACTGCAAGGGTTCCAGTACCTGATTTGTGAAGATTCTAAGTGTGGAGCTATGGATGGGGATTGACGGACTGTAGATCGATATACGGTCCGTACTGCACATCTGTTTGCTTCAGAGAAGCTAGATTTTGGAAGCTGAAATATTTTCCAAGTCTTGGCTGACGGAAGGGACTCAACTCTAAGTCCCTTCGTCGCACATCTGAGTATGACTTCTGTGGGCTTTGAGCTATTAGCAACCTCTCCCGAATGAGCTTAACTTTCTCCACTGTCTGCTGGACTAAGTTGGGTCCAATCAACCTTGACTCACCTACCTCGAACCATCCAATAGGGGATCTACATTTTCTCCCATACAAAGCCTCATAAGGTGCCATCCCGATGCTGGAATGATAACTATTATTGTATGCGAACTCAATAAGAGGCAAATGGTCATCCCAACTTCCCTTAAGTCTAGTGCGCACGCCCGTAACATATCTTTGAGTGTCAAAATTGTGCGCTCAGCCTGTCCATCTGTCTGAGGGTGAAAGGTGGTACTAAGATTAACATGTGTCCCTAATCCTTTCTTGAAGGACTTCCAGAAATTGGCGGTAAATTGTGCTCCTCTATCAGAGATAATAGATAATGGGACACCGTGTAGCCTAACAATCTCTCTAATATAGAGCCCTACGTAGTCTTCGGCCAAAAAAGTAGCCCTGACTGGTAAGAAGTGGGCTGATTTTGTTAGTCTATCGACAATTACCCAAATAGAGTCAAACTTGCGATGCGATCGAGGTAACCCTATAATAAAATCCATATTAATTGCTTCCCACTTCCACAAAGGAATGGTTATCTCCTGAACTAGCTCAACATGCTTTTGTTACTCAACCTTCACCTGTGGGCAGTTAGGACATCGCGCCACAAACTCAGCAACATCCTTCTTCATCCCATGCCACCAATAGATCTCCTTAATATCATGGTACATCTTCGTTGAACCAGGGTGAATAGAATAACATGAATGATGTGCCTCTTCCATAATTCAATGTTGAAGCCCTGCAACATTCGGAACATACAAACGACTGCTATATCTGAGGACTCCATCTTCTGCTATATCAAATGCTAAAGACTGTTGATCCTGAGCCTTGGCTCTAAGATGCTCTAAGCTAGGATCATCTAGTTGCCGTGATTTTACTTCTACAACTAGAGATGACACGACTGTATCCTGAATTGTGGCCCCACTATCATCTACCTCTAAAAATCTGACTCCCAAGCTAGCTAACTGATGAATCTCCCGCGCTAGCTCCCGCTTCTCAACACCTAAATGGGATAAACTACCCATAAATCTTCGACTGAGGGCATCGGCTACCACATTCGCCTTTCTTGGATGATATAAAATATCCACGGCGTAGTCTTTCAGTAACTCAAGCTATCGACACTGTCGCAGATTTAACTCCTTCTGTCTAAATATATATTGAAGGCTCTTATGATCTGTGAAAGATGTCAACATGAACGCCATACAAATAGTTTCTCCAGATCTTTAACGCATGCACAACTGCAGCCAACTCTAAATCGTGGGTCGGATAGTTCTTCTCATGCTTCCTCAACTGCCTTGAAGCGTATGTGATAACCTTACCATGTTGCATTAGAAAACATCCCAACCCAACACCAGAAGCATCGCAGTACACCGCACAGCCCTTTGAACGCTCTGGAAATGCTAGAACTGATGCTGATGTCAATCTGTCCTTCAACTCCTGGAAACTATGCTCGGAAGCTTCAGTCCACTGAAACTTAACTGGTTTTTGAATCAGCTTCGTTAATGGTGCTGAAAGTGAGGAAAACCCCTTTACAAACCTCTTGTAGTACCCAGCTAACCCTAAGAAACTACGAACCTCAGTTGGAGTCATAGATCTGGGCCAAGTCTTTACGACCTCAATCTTCTGTGTATCAACCGTAATGCCTGCATCTGATATAATATGGCCTAGGAAAGCCACAAAACTCAACCAGAACTCACACTTAGAGAACTTTGCGTAAAGTTCCTGCTCTCGAAGAACTTGAAGGACTGCTCGCAAATGATCTGCATGCTCAGCTTTTGAATGTGAATAGACCAAAATATAATCAATAAATACAATCACAAACATATCTAGATACAACCTAAATATACTATTCATCAGGTCCATATACACTGCCGGGGCATTGGTCAATCCAAAAGACATAACCAAAAACTCAAAATTCCCATATCTAGTTCTGAAAGTTGTCTTTGGAATATCTTTCTTGCAAACTCGTACCTGATGGTACCCTGATCTCAAATCAATCTTTGAGAAGTACTTATCACCTTGTAGTTGATCAAATAATTCATCGATCCTCGGAAGTGGATACCTATTCTTTATAGTAGCCTTGTTCAGCTATCGATAATCGATACACATCCTCAGCGAGCCATCCTTTTTTATCACAAATAATACTGGTGCACCCCAAGGTGAAACACTAGGCCTGATGAAGCCTTTATCAAGCAAATCTTTCAGCTGATCCTTCAACTCCTTTAGCTCAGCAGGAGCCATTCTATAAGGAGGGATAGATATGGGTTGTGTACCTGGTAGCATAATGATAGAAAAATCAATTTCTCGTTCGGGAGGGATACCAGGAAGTTCGTCTGGAAATACATCTAGAAACTCATTAACTACCGGAATAGACTGAAGAGTCGGTGGTTCTACATCTATATTATGAACGCGAACAAGATGATAAATACAACCCTTAGTAATCATCCTCCTCTCCATAAGATAGTAAATAAACCTACTTTTCGGCTTTGCTGTATCACCTTTCCACTCCAGAACTGCCTCTCCTAGAAAGTGGAATCTAACACCAAAACTCAGGCTCTTGCCGACCCTGCTGAACCATTTGCTACTAGAACATGGTAGCCACACGCAGTCAAGAAAAACAAACAAGTATATCTCGGCTTAAAATTAAGCCCTCGGTCGGCAAGGCCTGTGTAAACAAATCCATAAAAGAAACAGCTACTCCCAAGAGTTCATTTAAAGAAATAGCCAACTAGCACAAAAGTCCTGATTGGGCCGTCGAGGGCACCGTGATCTCTATACCAAAACTGAAAGAAGGTATATCAAGACAATGCATCACACAACTAACAAGCTTCAGCAAACCAACAAACTAGGCCAACATTGGCATAACGTAGCTATAAACCCCACACAATAGTCTGCAAGCCTCTAAGAGTAGTAAAGATTGGCGGGACAGGGCCCAAACCTATCCATGAAAATATATACAACAAAAGCTAACAAACCTCCCAACTCTGGTAGCTCCAGAGAAAAAGGGCTAGCCAACCGGATATAAGTCAATCCTGCTGCTGAGGAGGTCTATTGGGTCGTCTGTCGGGACCTGCACACATGAATGCAGCGCCCCAGCCAATGGGGCGTCAGTACAAAATAATGTACAGAGTATGAAAGACAATAGACTATGAGCAGGTGTCCTAATATACTGGAGTAATCCGGTAAATAAATCAAGAATAAGATAAGCATACTGACCTTCTCCTAAATCTAAACTTATCAAAAATAATAAAACAACAACCTAAGCAAGCCCCCACAAGCTCGGCAGGTACAAATAACATACAAGACCACCTACCCAGGCCCCCATAAGCCCAGAAGGTGCCAATCAGTCTATATACCCCTATCGGTAGTCCCCTAGCCACGTAGGCTGTCGCCTAGCCCTATTAGGCAATAGTATAGCCCCATAGGAAGCACGTAGCTCTCTTAGGCATTAATATAGCATATATGCAACTCATAGCCCTCTTAAGCAACAACATGGCCCGTAGGCAACTCATAGCCCTTGTAGGCGTCAATATAGCCCTGTAAGCAACTCATAGCCCTTCTAGGTGTCAATATAGCCCTTTCGGCAGAACATAGCCCTTCTAGGCATAAATCACATTCTTGTTAATCACAATAGCCCAAAGGACAACAATAACAATCCAACAGCTAAAAGTGAGCAATTTTGTTATAAGCAACCTATACAAATAGCCTCTAAGTTGTGTCCAACATAAGGACGCTACTACTGAATAAGAAACCCGATAAGATAGGATTATATCCACTCGTGAAACCAACAATCAACAATAATGGCTACAAGTATAAGAACGATAAAAACTCAATTACATTGCTCCTAAGCTTTAAGGAAACATGCTGTAAGAAGAGAATTGCCTTAACATACCTTTTTCGCTTAATTAACGTGACCTAGCGACTTTTACTCATAACTCCCTCGATACTACAACAAGGCAGGACCATAATCAACATACGAAAATAAAACATACCATGACAATACGATAAAAGATATATATTTCCATCGCAAATTGCTATTTGCCGCTTATAAAAGCTAGAGTCAATGAAAGAAGGGTCTTACCTCGATCTTAAATTCGTAATACGCCTCAAAACCTTCAAATATATCCAAAACCTTGTTGTCCCAACACTAAAGTGTTATATGCTATGAAATCGATAAAACAAATTATACCACGATGATGAGCCCAACGCGTAGAACAACTTTCGTCAAGGACTTAGGTCGAGAAAATCTACACTTCAGTTGATCCTAGAAAGGGGTTTCTCTAATTTTGCTGGTTCTTAGCTAAAAAATGAAGAAAAGGTTCGAAGAAGAAGATATATGTAAAGTTCCACCGACCTAGGGCCCCACCTCATGTGCCTTCTTGCACAGTCCAACGAAAACGCAAATATCTCTCTATTCTGAAGTCGTATGAACAAACGGTTTGATGCGTTGGAAACTAGACTCATAGACCTTCGATTCGATATGTCGTGGGCCCCATAAATCCTTATATATTGGGAGAAAAGCTCCGAGACATTTGACCCAAACTTCAGATAAATCCTTAAAAAGGAACTTACGATAACTTCCGCCAACTTTTATTTTTCCACTTACCTAACTTCAAAACTTGAGATGCAACAATTGAACACTTAAAATTGGACATACCACATCATTCTTAATTTATTACCCACCCTCTTTATATTTCAACGGAGATACGAGTTATTTTAGACGTTTCCAAAAGTCGGGGTGTTACAATGCAAAAGCAATCCAAAAACACAAAATAACAAAGAAAGTGTGAAGCTGATAATCACAAAGAGCACTTGACGACTCGCAAACTGTATCAAAACTTGCTAAAATTTATAGAGTTCTAAGATATAAAGCTAAAAGCAGGTTGGCGAGATGATGAACAGTTCAGTAGCTTACCAATAAATTCGGCGTGGTGATGAGAAATCACCAAAAGTACCAAAAATATTTTCTTAAATTAGTGAATAAATTAGTGATAACTTGTGGTATTCAGTGCTTTACCGATTCTAAATGGTGATGCCCATCAGGCTTGCCAATTTTGATTTAGTGTCACGACCCAAGGGTACACCCTAGAAGTAACATGGCGTACTTGACCCCGAAAGGGTCTCATACAAGCCCTTGGCATATCATAACATAAGATAGTAGAAAAGTATGGAAATTTTAAAACTTTTTCCATACAATCAAAGTCTTTTATAAAAACAAGCGGAAGTCTTACTACACTTTGTCTCGAACCATCTAAACTAAACTTTGAATAAAACCTTTGGGACGCAGCCTATACAATAGTCTCATGACATAAAAGTAAAAGACATAAAGGAAAATAGTGGCTTTGTCGTCGAAGCTATGAGGATTCATCAAATCTTCAACTCCTTGCTCCTTGGAAACCTATCCTCAAGAATGGAACCCAAAATCGCCAAACCCTACATTTGATAAGAATGTAGGCAAGAGTATGCATTAGAACAAAAGTACTAAATATGTTAGCTAGCATAAACCATAAACATGAGCACAAAAGACACATTAGTAAACATACAACATCTACCATAATCATAAGAGACAATATCATAAGTCATAGGCTATAAGCATAAGAGACAATAACATAATCATAAGCATAATCTCCAACATAGGCATAATATGAGCATAAGTCAACATAAGGCATAATTCAACAACATAGGAAATACCACATATTCATAAGCTTAGTCCATACTCAATTCCTCTTACCCTAAGAGAACCTTCATAAGTAACCTTCAAGTTATACTTGTGCAATGCATAGATGAGACCCCATAATCCCACCTAGGCTAAGTATCACTTTTAGGCCATCATACCTATTTATCCTATTTGATCTTATCCTTTAGCTTACTTCTCATAGACAAGGGATCCTATCACCTTTAGTCAATCATATCATGGAAGGCAACTAGGGCAACAATCCATCAAACATACATCATAAGCATAAGTCATAAGCATATTCATTACATACATCACAATAACATAAAAGTAACATACCATAGATACCTTCAAAGCATACTTGTTTAATGCATAAGTAAGAACCCATACTCTTACCCATAATAAGTAAAGCTTCTTAAGTACCCATAGTTCATAACTCATATTCTTGTTCATACTACTACCATATTGGGGGCATAAGCCTTAACCTACATAGACCATGTGAGATAACATGGAATCCGGTGTCTACCCCACACCGAAAAGGGGTTGTTCTACTTACCGAGGGTAGAACCATACTCTTAGCTTAGGTGGATTCAATAGCTAAGTAACCTATGTGGGCACATATTTATGAGATAATGAGATTGCTACTAGAAACCTAAACTCAACTAAGGTATAAGGTTTCCATCTCATGAGATACCTACTTTGGGAACCCAAACTTAACTAGTGTAGAAGGAACCCATTTGGAAAGCTGGACTCAACTAGTGTAAAAGCTTTCACTAGAACTTACCTAAGTAAAATCATTCATCAAAACATAGAAAAATTAGAGCATAAGATGAGAAATAGGTCAAGAACCCTAGTTCAAGAACGCATCAAGGTCCCATCAGTTTCAGCCCCGAAATCGAAAGATTTCTCCATGAAATTTCGTCACCAGGTATGTGGGATTTCACTAATGGGTTCCTTTCACTGATTAGGTCCCTAGTATTCAGTTTGATTCTTGATTCCCTTACTACTATCTAGACTTAGGGTTTCTTGAATGTTAGAATTGTTGGGTTTTCAGTGGTTAGAATTGTCCAAATCATATTATATCGTTATAGTATTGTTTTGCCCAGATTCATGCATAAACTTAGAAACCTAGCTATGTAGTTCTTTTAACTCATGAATTACACATGCTAGGTAAGTAAATTCAGTTTTATATATATATATAAACATGCCTCAGATTTTGAGTGCATTATTATCAGTATATAAATGTTGCATTCTCATTTGCATGTCAGTTTGAGCTATCCACTAATCCAGTATTTCAGTCATAAAGTGTTAATTACTTAATCATATGGGAAACTTAATTTTGAGTGGACTAGGGTCAGTCACCCTCAAGTCCCAAAACTACATGTTCTATAGGTTGTAAGTCCTCTCTGTGGGCATCATTTTAGTGATCACGCTGGCATGTCTCTATACCTGTGGTAGGGTATATTGGGTACTGTCGATGGGGTGTATACATCGGACTCTACATTTAGCTCATGTGGTTTTATGTAGGTTAGTAGTAGCTCCCTTACAGTTCAGTCATATTCTATTGCCTTAACCATGTTATCCGTATAGTTAAGAAATTTGTCTTAGCATGTAATAAACTTGGTCATTGCATTCAACATGTTCAGTATTCTCATTCTGTATCATGCTTACCTCATGTTATTGCTCAGATATATGCTTTGATTCAGTTATGTTATTGTGCAGTATTACTCTATCCTACATGCTCAGTACCTCTCAAGTACTAAAGCATACTCTACGCTACATCTTCTTGTGATGTAGGTTCAGGTCCTCAGTACTCAGATCACGCATATGTCAGTTTCGGATCTTTAGTTCAGTAGCATTAGTGGTCAGTCCTCATTCTTCGAGGACTAGTGACATGAATAGTTTATCATTTTTATCTTTAATTTCAATTTTTCTAGATCTAGCTGGGGCATGTCCCATCATTTCTAATCAGTAGAGGCTTTATTTCAGACATAGTTATATTCAGCTATAGTGTTAGAGTTTGATTTCTCATTTGTACTCAAACTCACAGTTTGTGTATATTCAGATTTAGTATATGGGTATTCCTAATCATTTAAGATTATTTACATGATTTAGCTTCCACACAATTTTATTGCTTAGTTTATCTTTAGTGTGCTTATAATTGTGCCAGTAGGGTTAGATTGGGGTCACTCGTGATCCTAGGTCCCGTGTTGCATCCAGGGGTAGCCTCGGGGCATGACAAACTTAGTATTAGAGCGCTAGGTTTAAGAGTCCTAGGATGTATAAAAAGCCGCACTAAGTAGAGTCTTTTTCATGGGTGTGAAGTGCACCACATCTAATGAGAAGGAGGTTGCAAAGTGTTTTAGGAAAATCTTCAATTTCTTTGTTACTCTTATCATGCGTAAGGTATGATCTAATTCTTCTCTTTGACTCATCATTTTGCGTTTCAGATCATGTTCCTCATAGAGCTTATGGAAGAGGTGTGAATTCATGCAATGCTAATGCAACTCCTCCAGTCCCAGATCAAGAAGTTTCAAATGCTGAATTTTGGAACGCTATTCAGATTTTGGCTTAGATTGTGATAAACCAGAACAATTAGCAGGCTCCAGTCCTGACATATCCTAAGAACAATCCTCCTGAGTTCTTAGGATCGCAGATTGGTGAGGATCCCTAAAGCTTCATTGATGAGGTCAAGAAGATCTTTGAGGTGATGCAGGTAATTGGAAATGATCGGGTTGAGTTGGCATCCTACGAGCTTAAGGATGTAGCTCATATATGGAATAGTCAATGGAAGGAGAACAGGGGTACAGATGCATCCCCTATCACTTGGGATTGCTTTGGTGAGACCTTTCTGGACAGGTTTTTCCCAAGAGAATTGAGAGAGGCAAAAGCTCAGGAGTTCATGAATTTGAGGCAGGGTTCTATGACGGTCCGAGAGTATGGACTCAAGTTCACCCAACTCTCTAGGTATGCCCCTCACATGGTTGTTGACTCCAGGGCTCAAATGAACAAGTTCATGTATGGGGTATCCGATCTTGTAAAAACAGAGTGTAGGAATGCCATGTTGCTTAAAGATATGAACATCTCTAAGATCATGACTAATGCTCAACATGTTGAGGGTGATAATCTTAGAGAACATGCTAAAGAGAATAAGAATGTCGGAGCCTACACCTCGGACGTGACACGACGTACAAGACTCTAAAAAGTCTCATAAAAGCCTCATAGCAAGTCATCACATAAGATAATAGAAATAGTACATAATTTAAAACTCTTTTAATCCATACAATCGAAAAATCATTTAAACAACGGAAGTCTACTAATCTCACATGGCCATCTAAAAATATCTTTGAATTAAAAGTAGGGTCACAACCCTTTACAATAGAAAGTCTAAAATAGTCTATTACAATGAAAGACATGAAACATCAAAAGTACTTGTCCTCGAATCCATAAGGACATACCACTAGGCTTGGAAGAACTCAATCCAAGCCCTTGAACTAGAGAGAATCAACTCAAATGCTGGAACCTAAACTTTGTAGAAAAATAGAAGAAATATGAGTTAGCACATTTAATGTACCAAGTATGATAGCCATGCAAAAACCATGCTTAAAAAGGACATTTTATTTGAAAATCATGCTTTATGCCAATTTGAGAAAACTTCATGAACATAAGTATAAGAGGTATACGATACAACATAATCAACACATAAGCCATTTCATCACATTAAGCTTTGACCTTAAGTAACCCTAAGCTATACTTTGTGCAATGTATGAATAGCGTCCCATACCACCATCCACACTAAGTACCACATTAAGGCCACCAAAAGTGAACTTACCATTCTTCCTTTTCATCATTATAAAATACTCATACATAAGGAACATAAATATTTCATAAGTCATAACAAGGAAGTAACTCATAATACAATCCAAGTATAGTATGCATCATTACAATAAGCATATAAGTCAACATTCTTCATTAGCTTCATTAAAAGCACCTTCATTCATTAGCCATTAAGACATTAGAGAACTCACTATAGCCCTCTCAAAGCCTACCCGCGCAATGCATGAATGTCATCCCATACTACCACCCACACTTCATAGAACCTCTTGAGTAACCATAGTGTACATCTCACATGATAGGAATAAGTGTTTAACCAACATAGACCATGTGAGCTTACATGGAATCCGGTTTCTATCCCACACCGTTAAGGGTTGGTCTACTTG
This sequence comes from Solanum piurae, assembly GCA_029582685.1. NCBI lineage: Eukaryota > Viridiplantae > Streptophyta > Magnoliopsida > Solanales > Solanaceae > Solanum > Solanum piurae. Next base: position 69,763 of record JAJOOO010000931.1, read on the forward strand.
CCTAAGGTAGGACCGGCAACATTTTAGCTTAGGTGGATCCACTAGCTAATATCCTATGTGGGAACATAGTTATGGGATAAGAAATACGTTCATCGAAACCCAAGCCTAACATAGGGAGAGCTTCCATGTTACCATATCTACTTGGTGCTTAGCCTCCATTCCCATAGAGCATTTCATTCACATTACACTATTGTACTTGAGAGGAATACCATTGGCCTATTGACCCAAGGCACATCATTACACATGACAGAAATGTCATAAGCCTATAGATTCATGTTACATTATTAGGATAGCTCTTGAATCCTCATGAAAGGAATGCGATAAGCCTATCAATTCATGGTTCATCATTACATTATTATACACATGAAAGGAATACCATAAGCCTATCAATTCATGGTACATTAGTTCATTGACTCATTAGGAAAGGAATGCCATTGGCCTATCGATTCAAGAGTCATCATTACATTAGTTCATTTATGAAAGGAATGCCATAGGCCTATCGATTTATATTCATTAAGTCAAGACACATTCATTACACAAAAAGAGGATGTTTAAATCTACAAATTCAAGGTACTTAAATAAAGATCACATTCATCAATACAAGAAGAGGATGCCTTAATCCTACCAATTCAAGACACATCAATGCACATTACTCTCATTTATACAAGAATAGGATGCCCTAAGCCTACCAATTCGAGATGTAACATCACATTATAAAAATCTTTCACATTCTATCATCTTTATTCATGAGTGTTAATTCAGAATAAACTTTCAATCATAATACAATTATATTCTAAACATGATCATAATACTTTATTTGAGATCACACACATATACTTCACATCATGTTCATACATAGATCCTTCATAAAATTGCCCTCCAAGGCTATGAATCAATCTCAACCCAAACATCTAGAATAATACATTAGATAAGGGAATTAACATGATTCAATAACTAATTCAATATAGACATAAACAATTCAACATACTTTCATGATCAATCAATTCCCAATCACAGTTCACAACTTAGGATTTTGGTTGACACATGGATTCATATGGGAAATTCACCATAATCCATCATTAATTCAACAATCCATTCATAATTCATTATATATAAACCTTTGAAAATGTTTTGGAATTGAACCCTTGCATAGATTGAAACCCTAGGTTTTTGGGGGATTTTGGAAACTTGAAATCATATTTTGATAGGGCTCCTTGAATGAAACCTAATCAAGGATGAAGACTTCCATACCTTTAGGGAATGAACTCCACAAAAATTGAGTGAGGAAGGTGAAATCTTGAGCTTCAAAGCTTGACTCCTTCTTTTTCAATGGTGATTTCTAGAGAGAGAATATTTGGAAGAGAGGTAGTTGATGAGTCCACGATTTGGACTCATTTAGGGAAGTATTTTAATAAATTTAGTGTCCTCAAAATTTTATTTTGTGCCAATAACTGATGTAAATCCTTGATTTCCAGATATTTGGATTAAGGAACAAAGCATGGACACTAATGAGCAAAGAGGAACAAGGTAGTTGAAAGAATGAAGAAAAGAAGGCCTGGTGATCACCTAACCCATTGGGCAAGTTGCCGAATGGTTATGATATCACCTAAAGTTCCAGTGTGCAAAGCTCTGAAGGAGAAAATCAAGTCGGTGATAGAATGTAGTAGTCGGCGTGTCGCCGAACGGTTCCGCGATGTAGTGTTAGATCTCCCAAAGTTACAGAACTTAAGGATGCTGAAGACTAAAGCAAAAAGGTTATGGAACTGACTAAAGGGCGGATCGCCGAGTTGATCGGCAATACCGACTTACTGCACCGATTGGTCGTTTGCAGCATATTTTTGGCGACTATAAATACATTTTTGAATTCTTAGTTTAAAGAGAGTTTTCATAATATAGATTTTTTACCAGATTTAAAAAGAACTTTAAGTTTGGAGACAATATTTTCCTTAGCTTCAAAGAATTGAAGTTTTTCATTTTTGAGAAATCGAAAGTGGGTCTTTGAGATTTTTCAATTTGGACCTTGTAAAGACAAAATTAATCTTACCCAGTTGTTGGAAACACAATTTGCTAATGATTTTTTTTAATCTTTTTATGATGTCTAGCTAAAACCCCAATTCTTGGGGTGTGATTATGTGATTAATGGCTGATTTAGCTTATGGGTATTGTTAATTGATATTTTAAATGTTGTTTAAAGGTGATTTCAATCAGTAATTGTGGGTTAATTTAAAGGGTTGTAGTTGCAAATGCAATTCTACCTTCCCGTTTTTGGCTTGCTCGAGAGAGAGGTTTTAAAACCAAGATTACTGATTTGATGGTCTGTGGGTATTGGGTTGTCATGGGTTCAGCTCGAGAGAGTGAATCCTAAACCCTTTTCCACATATTTAGCTCGAGAGAGTGAATGGCCTAAAGCTTAGGTTGTTCTTAATTGCTGCTTGTTGGTGTTCAAGAGAAACCAACTTGATTCGGGGTAAATTGTTCGAGTGAAAGTTTATCCCCACTAAAGTCTAGCTTATTCACATATTTACAGCTATTTACTATAAGTTGCAATTACCCATTTGTCTACTTTAGCCTATAATCCAATCACATCCCAAGAACACGTCCCTTTGATTGTTCATTAATGTTATTTGCTGCTGTCGTAGTTGATAATTACAATCAAAACCCCCCTATTATTTGACACTTGTGTCACTCTTTAATTCAAACTATTCTTTTATTCGTAAATGTCTTTACCTATGATTGACTTGAACATATTTGTACATGGCTCTTGAATCTTAAGCACGTACCACTCCCTGTGCGATTCGACCCCAACTCACTTAGTTGGGTTATATTACTGACTAACGATCATTGGCACTTAGAATTTGATGAAGTGTCCTGATACGTGAAATCAAAATGGTGCCGCTGCCGGGGAGTGGTGCTTTTTAAAGATTTTTTGGTTATGTTGAATTTTGTTCTTGTTAGTTATAGTTGAATCTACTTACCTTTGTTTTGGTTTCTGTGTTGCTTGTTTAGAGCAGAATAAGGAGCATGTCTTGTAGCAATGGTGACCAAATGGACCTCTCTCTTTTGAGAATGATGATTCTTAGGGATAGCATCCTAAGTTTCAGGCAAATAGAGGGTGAGTCAATTAATGAGCTGTGGCTGAGATTTAAGTCACTATTGCTGCAGTGCCCAGCTCAAGGAATCTCAGATAACATGCTGTTTGACTGCTTCTATAGAAGTCTTGGTTTGGAAAATAGAGGAGTGGTTGACCAAATATCTTCGGGGGGTCTCTCACGACTACCCTATGAAATAACAGCCCAGCTCCTTGATCGCATGACCAAGACCAACAAGGGGACTGAGAAGGACCAGATCTTGGCCACACTGTTAACTCAGTTGGATCTAGTGGCCAAAAAGATCATGGAATTGGAAGCACCAGACCGGTACATTCCCCCTCATGAGCGTATAAAGCCCAAGGTGTGTGAGGGTGGACAAATAAAAGAGATACTCTCTCTCATTCTTCACAAAGTCAAAGATCACGACAAAGTGCTGAATGAGATAAAAGAGAATGTCTCACTGTTGAATGAAATGTCTTCTTCCCATTCCATATCTGTTCAACTGTTGGAGACCCAAATGGGTCATGTGTTGTCTCGGCTCTACCCCACAAATCAATATTGAGTGGGGAAGTCGTTCCACGACGTTAACTAAGGTGCTTTTTGGGATGCAACCCAAAGTTTTATTGCTTTCCTTTTGACTATGAAATAATGGTGTGTGGTTGTGCAGGTCAAAGTGTGGATTGTGTTTGAAAAGTAGAGATTGGCGAACTAAAATGTCCAGTCGACACATCGCTGAAGAGGTCAGCGAGCCCGACTTGGACCGCCGTTGGACACAAGACAATTTGAAATTGGAGTCTGTAAAACTCGGCAAGCCCAGGAGCAACTTGGCGAATCGCCGACCATGTCGGCGATCACGATCTAGTCTTCCATTTGGACCCCCACATTAACTGGAGGTCTTGTAAAATTCGGTTAGGTAAGTGGCCACTCAGTGTGTTGCTGAGTGGGTCGGCTAGCAAAACTAATGTCGCCGAATGGGCGACAACTGGATGGGTTTTAAAGGCCAAAGGTTTAAACTTCCCAACTCTTTCACTTTCCCTCACTTTTGAACTTCCCAAACTCACACCCGCACTTTAGTACTCTATATTTTCACATATTTACTGTATTTGAGTCATTGATTGTCTGCTCGGAGTTGGAATCTTTGCCGCCTAGCTTTTAAAATCTTAATTATTCGGCATCTGAGGTTGGTTTTCCAAACCCCGAATTCATTTTTAGCAATTTGTACTCATTTGCAATTGATTTTGTCTTAGTGATGTGTGTTGGGTCTCTCTTATCATAGTTGTACATGTATGTGCCTAGTTTAACTTGAATATCGTGCCTTAACTGCCTATAATGTTGAATTCCCAATATTTTGTGACTTAAAATTGGTTAAAACTTTTGGGGTTGTGCTTGCATGTTGTTGGGTCTAGTCGGTTGCAGTCTAAGTAGCCCGCATTTATGCCAAATGACGTATGTTGCCCAATGATGGAGCAATTGACGTCATTCTTAAGGGCAAAAGTCATCAAATGGCCAAATTTGGCCAAACTGGGAGAAGTCTGAGTATCCCAGGGGCATGGTGTAATGGGTCTTGGTTTAATTTTATCAGTGCATGTTTTGATTTTGTTTTCGGGGGTTGCGGGGTTGAATATGAGAAGTTAGGTTGAAAGTAGGCACGTTGGGTCGTTTGGCGAGCTGGGTCGAGCTCGCCGAACCACTCGGCGGTTCACCGAAGTTCCCCACATAACCTTTAATTTCATGCCAAATGTGAAGTTTGATTCTATAACTTTAGGTGAGAAGTCTGAGGTAGTCGAATGCATTCGGCGACTCGCCAAAAGTCCTTCTTGATCACCTTTTGTCTGCGCCCCTTACCCTTAATGGCACTGTAACTTTCGGCAGGCTAATCCTTGCTGAATGCTGTCGGTGATTCTCCAAAAGGCCCTTCCCATCACCGACATGCCAAATTTTTCTGAGATTTTTGAGCCAATCCTTTCGGCGAGCCCGATCTAGCTCGCCAAATAGATTCGATGACTCACCGACCTGTTCAGCGAAGTCTGTCTACAACTATTTTTCTCTTGAATTATTTCTAACTCTTCTCCTGTTGTTTTGCAGATATGGCAAGGACAAACATAGACATGACACCCTACAAAAGGGCACAGGGTATTATGATCAATGAAGGGGGAGCAAATCCTCCCAAAATGGGAAGGCAAGAGCCTCTAAATGGAGGCAAGGGCAAAGGGAAAAGGCCCATATATGAGATTCCAGAGCACAACTCAGATAGTGAGCGTCCCTATACAACATTCTTTGAGCCGGAGGATGACCAACCCTTACTATCTCGGTGGGCTAAATCCCCTGCTAGATCTCGCCCTGACTTAGCTAGAGTCCCTTAAGCTTCCACCCCAGCAGATTTAGTGCCAGCTCCGGCACCTCCTGTGGCTCCAGTGCTACCAGTAGTCCCTCCTCCCTGGCTTCTCAACATATTAAAAGGTGATGGATTGCAAACTATCCTTGAGGAGAAGTTGTTATCTACAGAGGTCCTAGAGGGCATATACTCTGGGGTGAGGGACACCCTCTACTTCCACCAGTTTGAGCAGTTCACCAGGCCCCGAGACCCATATATTTCTTCATGGGTCCAGGAGTTCTATACAATGTATGGTGACTTGGTTCTGAAGAGAAAGAAGAAGGCCAACGAGTTAAAACCGGTTAAGTCGGTCATGGTCTGGGGTAAGGAAGTTGGATGCAATAGCAAGTACATCAATAGTGTACTTGGCAGGGGTCTTGGAGCTACAGTGGCATACGAGGGTTTGCCGGCTACTCAGTCCTTGGATGACTTGAAAGTCTGGTTGAACACATTGATTTCTGATACCACCCCGAGGTGGATCGAGGCAGGTGTCCCCATAGAGAAGAAGGATCTTAGTATTGCTGCTCAGTTCTGGTTTGGCTTCATAAACAACACCATCATTCTATCCCAGAACGAGTCAATCCTTCGCCACCCCAAGCCGACCTGCCTTGGGTTGATCATATCCCGGAGGAGCATTAACCTGGGACTCCTTATTGAGCAGGAGATGGCAATGAGGGCCAAGCAGAGGTAGACTTCCCTACCATTCCCGGTCTTGATAACGAAGTTATGCCGGCGTGTTGGAGTGCCTCGGGATGATACGAGAGATATTGAGGTAACACCGTCTTCCTCCACTGACATCCGGCGCATTGAATCCGAGTACACATGAGAGAAGGTTGGCAGGAGGAGAGTAGCTCCGACATATATTTCTCCGGAGGTTGATGTCGATTCTATATTTACAGAGGCATCTTTGCCTACTCCAGCCTCTGGGCCTTCATGTACATCTGCTCTGACTCCTTCTTCTTCATCACAGGACCCGGGTGCTTCTATCTCCTCCCAGTCAGCCAAGATTACCCAGGTGATGATCCTGAAGATGGGGAACCTAGCCCATTCAGCTAATGTGAGAGCTACCCGTCCGGAGGCTACAGTCTCGTGGATGATTGAGAGCGTCCTTCTTGCTGCACTGACCCCCCTCCGAACCTCCATTGACACTCTCACTGTGAGATTTGTGCCTTGTGAGAGAAGACAGGGGGAGACCTCCGAGGTTACGACTTTGAAACCCAAAGTTGCTGATCTGAGGAAGGACGTGGACTACCTCAAGTCTACTGACTTCACTTCACTACTAGAGGCTGCAGATGATGTGGATACCCCTGAGACTTCAGAGATTCCCCTGGTTACCTCCGGAGATGTACATAGGGATGGCACAACAACTGATGAGCCGAAGGCAAAGATCGATGAGAATCAGATAGAGGTGTGTGATGATGAGGTTTATGATGATCTGGCTGACCTAGAGGATGCCATGTGTGAGACTGTGCACCAAACATCACTGACAGAGACGTCCATGGCAGTTCCTAGTGAACCCACTACTTATGATGTGACTCCGGGTGCTGAGACACAGGTTCAGAGCACTACACCGGGCATTGAATGATTCCCAGACAGATGGAGTGACTGTTTAGAAAGGATCCCTTTTTACCTCCCTCTCTTTCTTATTTTCTTTGACTTTTGGATATTTTATTTCTTGCATGTGAGGACAAATAGCTTTTGTTTGTGGTGGGGTGAGACCCACCTTTTGTGATTATTGCTTTGTTCGTACATTGGGTTTTGTGGTATATATTGTGTTTAACACTGCTTTTGTGGATTTTTGAGCTTGTGGCTCCTTGCTCTAATTGCAAATGATTTTTGGTCCCTACCGAAATTTTTTGTGCCATCTCTTGTTTGTGTTTGAATGTGGCTGTTCTCTTGCAAATTTGAGTATCGGTCTTGATCAATACTGATGACTTGAGTAGTGCTCATAATCAAAGAAAAATGAATGTGCGGCTATAATGAGGCCAAATGAAGTTGCATAGATAATATGTGATTTTTTTGCATCTCGTTGTGACTAGACAATTATAAAATTGGGTCTCTTGTGATGAACATTGCACACTAGAGAAAGTGTGGAGTCTTGTTTGACATTGGTGTCAATGCCTTGTGTGATGAGCTTACTGTGAACCATGTGTGATAACCCTAAAATTTGCCCCGTTGGTCCCGTTGACTAAGTGATGCAATCTCTTGAAATGATCTTAGGCAACTTTGAAGAGTGTGAAACAATTTGACATTATACCTCTTTTTGTGGCCGACGTTGTGAGTGTGTGAACTTCACTTGGACACCTTCTGAGCCTTAGCCTTTCGTTGGAAGAAACTTGATGAAATTGTGACCTTTCTTTATCCGTTCACCCTTAATTCTCATAAGATGTGGTTTGTTTGAATAGCCAACATAGGCCAAAAGCCTAAGTTGGGGGTGTGGTGAAAAGAGAAGGTAAATCAAGAAGTGCAAAGAAGTACCCTTTGACCCATGGTTTCGAGAAAGATGGAACCCCTCCATACAAAAAAAAAATAGAAAAAGAAGAAAAGAATGAAAAAGAAAAAAATGAATGAAAAAGTTGTGGAATTAAGTTGTGAAAATGCAAAAAAAAGAAGAAAAAGAAATGGGGTGTCCAACAATCCATGGAAAGTGAATAATGGGGTGACTTTTAAGCATAAATGATAATGATGAGGATAAGGAAAGGAAGTGTTGTTCTTACCACATTTCATGAGGATAGAATTCACTGAGCCTAAATGATCATACCTTTATACTAAACCCCGTTACAAGCCTTGAAAAGACCTTTTTGATCTTGAGTGAGCTGAAACGAGTGTTGATTGGAAAATTTGGGGGAAACTTGTGGGTGAAGTCATGTATTGTGTTTATCTTTTTGAGTGTGAGTGTTGATTGTGATTCCGGAGCTATAAATTGTTGAACCATTGTGTGTGAATATGGAATCATTCTTTGTGTGAGGGAATTTGAGTACCTTTGTTGAGCTTAAACTTACATTTGAAGCAAGTATTGGGAACTTGACAGTCTTTGATGATGGTGAGTCACAACTTGAATATTTGAGTGTACAGTTGATCCTTGCATGAGTAAGTTGACTCTTTTTGTGTGCATTCATGATTGAGTCTTGTGTAGCACTATTTGAGACATTCTTTTTGAACTGTTGAACTTGAGTTTTACTTGGGGACAAGCAAAAGTTTAAGTTGGGGTGTTGATGAGTCCACGATTTGGACTCATTTAGGGCAGTATTTTAATAGAGATAGAATGGAGCAGTCGGCATGTCGTCGAACGGTTCCGCGATGCGGTGTTAGATCTCCTAAAGTTACAGAACTTAAGAATGCTGAAGACCAAAGCAAAAAGGCGATGGAATTGACCAAAGGGTGGATCGCCGAGTTGATCGGCGATCCCAACTTACTGCACTGATTGGTCCTTCACAGCATATTTTTGGCGACTATAAATACATTTTTGAATTCTTAGTTTAAAAAGAGTTTTCATAATATAGATTTTCTTATCAGTTTTAAAAAGAACTCTGATTTATGAGACAATATGTTCCTTAGCTTTGAACAATTAAAGTTTTCCATTTTTGAGAAATTGGAAGTGGGTCTTTGAGATTCTTCAATTTGGACCTTTGTAATGATGAAATTAATCTTACCCAGTTGATGGAAACACAATTTGGTAACGATTTTTATATTTTTATGATGTCTAGCTAAAACCCCAATTCTTGGGGTGTGATTATGGGCTGATTTAGCTTATGGGTATTATTAATTGATAGTTTAAATGTTTTTTAAAGGTGATGTCAATCAGTAATTGTGGGTTAATTTAAAGGGTTGTAGTTGCAAATGCAGTTCTACCTTCGTGTTTTTGGCTTGCTCGAGAGAGAGGTTTTAAAACCAAGATTAGTGATTTGATGATCTGTAGGTATTGGGTTGTCACGGGTTCATCTCGAGAGAGTGAATCCTAAACCCTTTTCCACACATTTAGCTCGAGAGAGTTAATGGACTAAAGGGTAAGATGTTCTTAATTGCTGCTTGTTGGTGCTCAAGAGAAACCAACTTGATTCGGGGTAAATTGTTCGAGAGAAAGTTTATCCCCACTAAAGTCTAGCTTATTCACTGATCTACAACTATTTACTATCAGTTGCAATAACCCATTTGTCTACCTTAGCCTATAATCAAATCACATCCAAAGAACCCGTCTCTTTGCTTGTTAATTAGTGTTATTAGCTGTTGTCGTAGTTGATAATTACAATCGAAATCCCCCTGTTATTTGACACTTGTGTCACCCTTTAATTTAAACTATGCTTTTATTCGTAAATATATTTACCTATGATTGACTTGAACATATTTGTACTTGGATCTTGAATCTTAAGCACGTACCACTCACTGTGGGATTCGACCCCAACTCATTTAGTTGGGTTATATTACTGACTAACGATAGTTGGCACTTAGAACTGGATGAAGTGTCCTGATACATGAAATCAATAGTTTCTAATTTGAGTGTTTGGGAATAATGAATTGAAAAAGGTGTTTTAATACCTTTAAAAGCGTTAAAATATTTTAATTAATCAATAATAACTGTCCCCAACTTAACTAACATTAAAAGGAATTTACCACGTTTCCCTTACCTTTGCCGAAACTAGACATTAAAAGTAGTGCTGGCATATGCCCCTAGACCTACGGATTGTAGGTGGGGTGACGCCCCATCCTGCAGGTCTGTGGTTTGGGTCTGAGGGTCACCATTTGGGGCCTTGACCTACGGACCACTCCCACGAGGCTTGGATGGACCTATTCCCCGTAGATCCCATTTGTAGGTCATGAATTTTGACCACTTTTGGCAGATTTAAGGGCATGAGGGTTAGGCTTTAGGGTCCTCCTCACAGAGCCTTGGTTGATCCTTGGGGATTCATACCTTGACGTTTAATCCCATAACCCCTAAATCTAAACTTGGGAAGACATTCACAACTTCAAACCCCACAAAAATCTCAAAAACAAACTCGTTAGGCTCTAGTTTCACTTACTAGTTTTCCGGGTCGTTACATTATCTCCTCCTTAGGAACATTCGTCCTCGAATGACACTTTAAACACTTTTAAGGAATAAAGACTCAAGACTAGCAGCCCATCATGCATGCAACATCATAAACAATGCACAAAACTAGGAGGAAACATCAAGTCCATCTCAACCATACTCAATGCAACACAAGAAAGTAGGAACTACATCTACAAACTCATTATGCATGAAAACTTTAATATTTCTCATTTCATTGGAGGAATTACCTTATCCAACTCAAATCATGCTCATCATAACATCATTAAGCACATTATGCAATTTCTCTTAAAAAGCATATTTAAGCATGTTCAACAATTCACATCATGAGGCATATAGGAAACTCAGACTAAATGAACATCGACATGAGGATATAAATCATAAAAACTCATTTTCTTATTCAAACATAAATTCATCAATAACATGCATAACATAAGGAGACTATGGAAACACATAATCACACATGACTCCAACACATGAAACAAGCTACAAGGAACTCTTAGTCTCAAGCTTGAATAGGAATGGTGTAACGACTCGGAAAATGATAGAGTGAAACTAGAGCCTCATATGTGAGTTTGGAGTCGAGAACTTAATGAAATGATTATATTTGAATTTGACCCAAAAAGTTCTTAAAAATGTACTTCGGAAGTTACCGGAAACTTG